>ML784242.1:297892-320164 GCA_009831015.1 Picea engelmannii | reverse complement strand
TAATATCTATCAAAGAACTCAAGTTGCGCAATTAAAGTGAATGGATATGGTTTGAAGAAACTTTTGCAAAGATCAATAAAAGATGACGACAGTCAAAGCAACGAAAGAGGTGTTTTCACACTTGCAGTTGTGAAAACTGAATCAGAATCAAATCGTAATTGTCGCAAAAATGAAACAAAAGTCCATTAGCACAATGCGACAATGATTTGTCGTAATACCACTAGGGGTGTAGGCAGCTTTTTGAGAGCAATCAAAAAAAATGGGTTGGCTGCCAACACAGTGTTCTTCCTTTTGTTGAATTTCGGTGCGTGCTCCATTTGTTGTCATTTTCTCAATTGTCTTGCAAAATTGTTGTGCATTTCCCCAAAATAGCCTACACCAACACACCACTTTTTTTCTGGTAATTTATCACGATGCATTAGCTTGAAAAACACTGGTGCAAACACATATGTATAAAATAGAGATGATTATCACTGTGTATTATTATAATACACACCGCGTCGAGATGAGTACAAACATTCAGGTGCACTGTACAAAATTGAAAAAACAAATGGAAAAAAATGCCAATTTTTTAGCTAAACTGTAATTTTGATTTGATGAAAATTAAAATAGGAAAGTAATAAATAATTTACCTTCTCTATTCTATCTGAAGGAGGCATGGTTTCACCGTCGAGAGGAAATGAAAATTTGTGGTAATTTCCAAAATTTGGAAATGTGTGGAATCCACCAATGGAGCTATCCAAGTCGGTGTACAACACTATAACTGTAACATCCCTAGACCCGAGTTGGGCTATGCCACATGAAATTTCTTCTTCTAATGCCAATTTAATTTACTACTAATATCGTCATATTCACACAATTATGTAGAATAATAACAACATATAATAAAATGTGCATACATATACAATTTAAGCAACAAAGATAAATCAATTACACATAATAAACAACATGTAAATATAATCCTAACAAAAACAACAAAATAATACTCATTATTAAAAAACATATATTTTGTTGTAAAAACATCAACTACATGTGGACCTTCCACATTCCTCCCAACCATAGAACACACTACTCATAACTCTCAACAGTGGATCAACCACGAGCTAGGGATAAAACTTCACCTAGGTAAAATAATCATATGCTAGTTTAAGGTCTCTATAACAACATAGATTATCATACTCAATTGTTGAATCTAGCAGGAAACCTATAGTCCCTCATTCCCCATGTGCCTCTCCCACCCCAAGAAGTGTGCCTCTTCTCTACACAACAGTCCTTCGTCTGCCCCACTTCCCTTCTAGGGCTTCAACAATAGGACAAATAGGAAGTCTCAGAGCCCTGTAACTGCATATTGGTACCTTGGGAATCAATTCCCAATAGTTCTCTCACCTAGAGAGAATTCTCATGGGTCTGACAACCTGCTTCTTCCATAACACATGGGCTTGGAAACCCACCTATTCAATAACACATGAGACTGGAAACTCACCTCTTCAGCTCAAAATACCAAGTCACTGGCTAGAAACATCTCCCATGTACAAGTATGGATATGGTAGAAGTAGTGTACGGGTGGTAGGAGAGGATTATGGAATCCTGAGTCAATGAATTTTGAATTAATAATAGGAAATGTATTATATTTTTCATGTTCCCAACTTGACACTTGTCATGTTGGAAACTACCTTGTCCCCACCTTGCCACCACTTAGGTGATACGTCCCTCCTCTTTAGGAACTTGGGATAAAATAATACATAATTAGACTTTAGGAAATATTTTTATAATATTTCCTTGGATTAAGTCCCCTTGAATTAGCCACCCTTCCTAGACCCTTAGTCCATTTTCCCTTATGATGGAGTTCTAGCTCCCCATATATTTTTTCTAGCTAGTTTGTACATAATGATGTATTTTATTAATAGTATGAATGATTATTGGAGTGTTTATTTGTATAGTTGGACTTAGGTTGTTTCAGTATTATCTCTTTTGGATAATGCTTGCTTTGCTGGTTGAACAATTGCTTTGCTGGTTAGAAAGGACCCCTAGTCTTTCTCTTGAAAGTGTGGAGACGCCTCTTAGAAGGCATGGGTTTTTATACCACTGGTTCACCAGATTCAGTGCATGAGACTTTTACGGACATAAAAAATACTGCGAGGAGCGAACCTATGCATAAGAAAGTTATGGCCAAATTTTTGGAAGATGCCAACCAAGGGACCCCTCCCAAGGAGATTCATTTTATTTTCCTTTATTTGGAAACGTTGGTGTCCCCTTGATCACCACTTTGAACATTCTTGGGTTGAATGTATCAATACCATTTTGGTTTTGGACCACTATGAATGTTCCAAATGCTCTTGATACTTATCAAATAATCACTTTATGTCATGGGAGTCATACAAATTTTTATCCTTCACCTTTTGCATATGCAAAGTTTACTTCTCCTCCTCATCCCTCTTCTGATGAACGTGTTGCTACTAGTAAACAGAAGTATAAAAGGAATAGGAAAAGGAAGAGTAAGAAAAATAAGTCACCAATCTATGCTAGTCATTTTGGATACCTGTCACCAGCCTCTGCAATTCATGTTGGGGGGAAGTGACCAACCTCTGCTAGTCATGTTGGAAGTACAAGCCAAGTCACTACAAGTTATGTTGGCATCAAGTCACCAAACACTATGATTCATGTTGGAGATAGGTCATCAACCTATACAATTCATGTAGAAGATGAGCACACAACCTATACAAGTAATTACGAGGGCATGAGTCCAAGCACTATAAGTCATACTTGCATAATTCACCGACCTCTTTTATTCATGTTGGAGATATGTCAACAACCTCTGCAATTCATGTTGAATACCAACAACCAACCACTGCAATTCATGTTGGATATCAACACTTAGCCTCTACAAGTCATGCTCGGAGTAACCAACCAGTCGTTGCAAGTCATGCTGGGAGAAAGAGTCTAGTCACTTCTAGTCATACTGTAAAAAAATCACCAACCTCTACAAGTCATGTTCGAGATCAACAACTAGCCTTTGAAAGGCATGTTTGGAGTAACCCACCAGGTGCTACAAGTCATGATAGGGGTATTTATATGTTATAGGATGTATATCCTAGATGTATAGGATGTATAAGATGCGAATCCTAGATGTATAGGATGTAAGACAAGCTTCCCTTGTAATGTTTGTAATGCCCCTAGGTTGAACCCAATTGTAAATGTAGATGAAAATGTACTTAAGTTGGTGAGCTGCTTGATATCATTTTTGTATGCACCTTCCATGGTATAGTGCACACATGTATTGTGCACTAAAATGATGAAGTGTGCACATTCCAGGATATCGTGCACATCAAAATTAAGTGTGTGTGATTTTGAGGCCAAATATCCTTTGTGTATATGTTGTGTTTTATAGGGTGGTGAGCCAATTATTATAAGCTAGGAGTCTTATGTGTTGAATTAGGCTGGAGAGCCTGGATGTTAAAGGCCAATGAGCATATTTTTGTACATGTCTTATCATTAATATAAAATACATCATTGCATGTAAACTGAACAAGATAAAAGAGTATGGGGGACTAAACTCCACTAGTTAGGGAAGGGGGTGGATAAAATTTAAGGAAAAGGGATAAGATAGGGAGCTTAAGCCAAAAAGGAATATTATATTAATATTCCTTAAAGTATAAAGTTTGGATAATTATTTTATCCTAAGTTCTAAGGATGGGGACAAGTGGACCAAAGTATCTCTTAACATGACAAGTGTCAATTTGGGAACATGTATGTATATAGCTTGGACTTAGTGCATTTGGGGGTCATTTATCCATTCCATGATGATTCAGGAACTCATTCATCTGTACTCTGTACCTTCTTGTCATTGTACCTGTACTTGTATATGTACCCATACTCATACATGTACCTAGTTATATTAGGAGATAGACTGAAGAAGAGGGTTGTCAGGTCCATGGGAGATTGAAGAGGTGGGTTTTTAGGCTCGTGAGAAAATCTCTCTAGGTAAGAGAATTGAGGGGAATTGATTTCCAAAGGTGTTAAACTACAACTGCAGGGCTATGAGACTTCCTGTCCGACATGTTGTTGAATCCCATAAAGGAAGTGGAGTATTCAAAGGGATATTGAGCATAGAAGGGGCACACTTCCTGGGGTGGGACAAGCATGTGGGGAATGAGGGACTGTAGGCTGTTAGGTTGAGTTGGCACCTATGACAAATTCTTTCCTATTTTCTGAGATACATCAGCCTGGTTAAGAATCCCTTTACCCAGGTGGATTTTAGTCCCAGCTTGGGGGTGACCCACTATTGAGAGTCATGATAAGTGTGGTCTAATGCTGGGAGGTTTGTGGAAGGTCTGCACGCAATTTGTGATATTTTTACCAAGATAAGTGTCCATTTTGTGTTAAATTACATGTTGTATTATTATGTATGTGTTTATTTTTATGGGTTTTTCTTACGTGTGCTTCATGTGTATTTATATTATTGTTCTTTATGAATCTATGCATTTGTATAATGGATTTTCCGATTTTAAGTTATATACCATAAGATTTTCTGTGTGTATATGCTTTTAATTTGTATATAGTTCAGAATTTGTTTACATGGCATAGCCCAGTTGGATGTTGGGGATGTTACAATATGGTATCAGAGCTACAGTTTTCAACACTGAGCCTGGATGGGCTGAGCAAGTTGATTTGAAGAAAACTTTCATAGAGAATTGATTTCAACGTGGCCAAATTTCAAGTTACAGAGCGCCCATGGTAAAAAGTAAAAGCAATTGCGTGGAATTGGAAAAAAGCCCCAATTTTTGTTGTTAAATTCACGGGAAAATTGAGAAATTTGGCCAAGTAGTGAGATATTCTTAATTTAATATATGTTCTAGAAAATTCAAAGATGGAATTGATTGAATTTGAAGTTATAGGGAAGCCATGACAGATGAAGCGAAATTAGTTGATTAAAATTCTCAATTTGTGAAATGAGTTTGGGAAAAATTCATTCCAGGAATGTCAACCAACAATGATTTGTTTTTGCAAAAGTTGAATTTGTTTTATCAAGGTGAAATTGAACAAATTTCATAGTTGTAAAATTTCTATGGTGAAAATTGGGAAAACGTTTGGCAAAAGCCTGAATTTCTGCAGTGGAATTCACGAGGAATTGATGCGCATAAAAATGAATGTGTGTAGGTGTGCGCACTAAAAATGCATGATGTGCATTGAAAATCTTGTGATGTGTGGAAAATAAGTGTGTGTGGCTACGCATGATAAATTTGGCATTGTGCGGTGCAGGGTGGTAATGCACGGAAAATATTGGCACGCAGGTGTGTACACTTAAATTTGGCGTTGTGTGGTGCAGAGTGGTAATGTGCGGAAAATATTGGTGCGTGGGTGTGCACACTTAAATTTTTTTCTACACAGTGAAGAGTGGTAATGCACATAAAATATTGGTGCACGGGTGTGCACACTTAAATTTGGCACTATGCGGTGCAAAGTAGTAACGCGCGGAAAATACTGGCGCATGGGTCTGCGCACTCAAAATTGGTGTTGTGCGATGCAAAGTGGTAATGCATGAAAAATAATGGTGCATGGATGTGCACATTAAATTTATCATTGCACGATGTGTATTTCAGGGTGCATGCATAATAATGGTGCACATGGTGTGTGCATTATTGACAGAGCGTAGAGGAATTTTGTTGGTGCATGTGCAATGTGGATATATGCTATCGCATGCTAGTTTAGTTAATGGTGCAGTAGAGGATTGGTGCATGGTGGGGGAATACTAAACTTTGTCATGCTGCAGCGTGTAGAGTTAAATGCACACAGAATATTAGCACGTGACACAAAAATTGAGCGCAACAAGTATTAGTGCATGAACCAAAATTGTGCGTGGTGGATATTGGCACGTCACACAAAATTAGTGCACACAAGTTATCAATGTGACATAGAAGTAATACACATTGTTTATAGGTGTTCAAAGCATGTGCTACCTCATGGTGATGTTGCACATGCTAAATATGGGTGTACATGTTCAAATTTGTGCGGGGAATTCGTTTGGATGGTCTACAACAACAAACAACCAATGAATTTCTGTGACATTTTATAATGTTTGAAGGTTACCTTTTTAATGGTGTAAAAATATATCAAATGAAATATATTTGAGAGAGATTTATAATGGCAGAAAGCGTTTGTGAAACAGAGTTTTTATGAGGAAATTACAGGACAAATAGTGGAGGATAAATTTTAAGACCCAACTAACTTCGAAGGGCCATAACTTTCTTCTTTGGAATCAAATTGAGGCATAGGAGAAGTCTATGAAAATATATTGAACCATAGAAAATAGTCATAGATTTGAATTAAATTTCTATTCATGTTAAAAAAAATTAAGATGGAAAATAAGGTGCCTACAACATTCCAGACCAAAAACACTAATTAGCCTAGAACTTCAACATGTTGTAACTAGCATCCCAAAACCCAGAAAGAGGTGAAACATGGACAAACTATCCAAAATATGTATATTAAGAAACCCAATTGAGATCCTACTAAAACTCCAATGGAGTAGGTTCAAAAATGCATAATTACAATGCAAAATTGCACCAAGTTGAAGAGTGAACAAAAAAATTAAAGGACAATTTTCAAATAACCATAAATTCTTTCTCAAGACTCAGAATTGAGCATGGTAGTAGGTGTTGGAAAGGTATTGGAAAATAGAATATAAATATTCATCTAGAAAATTGATCTTGGCATTCAATTTTCATAAAACTAGAAGAAACAATTCGGATGCATTATTGAACTAGAATGGTTCATATTTTCATGAAATTGTTGACACAGTTATCCTGACAAAGTTTTGTTGGTTTCACATTTTGCAGAGTTAACAAAAATTATATCAGATCAGAATCACCATAGAGATCATATAAATGGAAGATGAACAAGGGGATTATAGCCAGGAAGATGAGATAAGAGGGATGGATGTCCATATTGGAATTAAAGGAACAGATTTCAATGGACATGGAGAAGGAAGGGATGAAAACATGAATATGGTAGAGACCATTAAAAATTTTTAGAAGGATGTCCAAACCCATAAAGTTGATAATGAAAGGCTTATGAGAGACAAGGAGTGGTAGGAGGACTTCATCATGAAGTTAATGCAAATCTTGAACATAATAGAAAATAAATTGGATAAGGAGAGTGGCTCAAGAAAATCAAGAAGTTACATGTCTCTTGATGAGAAATGAAGAACAAGAAGTGCTATCAAACATCACCATCACTCCCTGAGGAATTCCAATAATAGATCACACAACAACTCAAGTCCATCCCCTGTCAGGAAGCATAAGAGTTCTGGGGTGGATGAGCTATGAGAATAAATGAACAAAATCAAACCTCCTACTTTTGATGGTGAACACAAGAAGGATGAATATGCGGAGACATTTCATAATTACTCTTCTCATGCAGAAGGAATAATTTCCATATATCAACTCAAGGGAACGAAATCCATGTGGTGGGATCAACTTTTGCAGGTGTAACACATTAAAGAGAAAAATGTTACTTGGAAGGAATTCAAGAAGTGTTTTGAAAATAAATATTTGACTAAGAGATACTATGACAAGAAAATGAAAGAGTTCTTTGAACTCAAACTTGGGAGTATGACCATAGATGAATATGAAAGAAGTTTTTTAGAACTATTGAAGTATGTTTCTTTCATCAAGGATGAGACATTTAATATTCATAGGTATTTGAGTGGATTTTCATCATCCATCAGTGACAAAATAAAATATGATGATCCCAAAACATTGTAGGAGACCATAAGGTGAGCTAAATGTCTATATGATCAACAAAACGAAAATCCAACTTTCCAAAAATCTTGGGAAGAACAAAAGAAATTCAAGATGGATTAGAGGAATAAGGGAACTAAGATACCATTCTTTAGAATTAATCCTTAGGGACAACCAACTTCTAGAGAAACCAGAACGATTGAGACAAGGGGTCAAAGGCCAAGGAAACCAGATATTCAATATTGGAGTTGTAAATGAGATCATATGTTTATACATTTCCCTCATAGAGGTGAAAACATGAGGACTGTTCACAATATAAAGTAAGATGAAACAATGGAGGACATGGGCAGAAATGCACCAAGTATTTATGCAACCCTAGACAACAAACAAGAAGAGTATCAACCACATAAGATTGAAGTGGAAGGTATGATCAACAACCAGACCATTGCTATTTTAATTGATTTAGGATATATTCATAGTTATATAGATCCTAATATGGTGGACAGTTTTCATTTACCAAGAAGAAATCATGGAAAATCTTGGTTGGTGCAACTAGCTACCAGAGCCAAAAGAAAAGTTAATGAGATGGTCAAGTCATGTCTTATGGACATGAACGGATTGAACACCAGGGTAGAATTAAACATCTTTCCTTTAGGTTCCTATGACTGTCTAATTTGGATGGATTGGTTGGAAAAACATCATGATATACTAGACTGTCATAACAAGGAATTTACTTTCTTGGATGAGGAAAGGAACCTAAGGACAGTGTAGGGAATTTCCAGGCCAATACCCATCAGAGCAATTTCAACATTACAGCTGAAGAAATGTTATAGGAAAGGGTGTCAAATATTTGCAGCACATATGGAAGATACACCTAAAGATAAGGTGTCAAATATTGAAGATTGTGCAGTCCTAAAAGAGTTTAAAGATGTGTTTAAGGAAATACCAATATTAACCCCTAAAAGAGACATTGATTTTTCCATAAATCTGATGTTTGGAGAAGTTCCAGTATCCAACACCCCTTACAGGATGAGTACACCAGAATTAAAGGAATTGCAAATGCAACTTGAATAGATTCTAAAGAAGGGGTATATATGCGCAAGTGTTTCACCTTGGGGTGCCCCATCTTTATTTGTGAAGAAAAAGGATGGGACATTAACACTTTGCATTGAATTTAGGCAATTGAACAAGGTAACTGTGAAGAATAAGTATCCTTTGCCAAGGATCAATGACCTCTTTGATCAATTGAAAGATGAAAAAATATTCTCCAAGATTGATCTTAGGTTAGGCTATCATCAAGTAAGAATTAAAGAAGAAGACATCATCACGACTACTTTTAGAACAAGGTATGGTCATTATGAGTTCATAGTGGTGCCCATTGGATTATCGAATGCACTAGTTGTCTTCATGTGTTTAATGAATGATATTTTCATAGAATACTTAGATACGTTTGTCATCGAATTTTTAGACGAAATTATTATATATTCCAAGTCATAGGAAGAGCATGAAAAACACATGAGGATGGTATTACAAGTATTAAGGGAGCATCAGTTGTATGCCAAATTGAGCAAGTGCTCATTTTATCAGAAGAAAATTCATTATTTAGGGCATATCATTTCATAGGAAGGGATAGAGGTGGATCCTGAGAAGATAGAAGCCATTAGAGGATGGTCAACACCAAAGAATTTGACAGAGGTAAGATCGTTCATGGGCCTTGAAGGCTACTATAGGAGATTTATTGAAGGATTCTCAAAGATTGCACACCCAATCACTTCCTTGTAAAAGAAGGGTGTGAATTTTTAGTGGACATTGAATTGTGAAAAGTGTTTCCAATACTTGAAGCAATTATTAACAATTGCTCCAATACTTGGTGGATTCCTGAGTCAAAATGGGTTTGTTGTATCTTATGAATCAAGGAAGTTGAAGGAGCATGAAAGGCACTATGCCACTCATGATTTGGATTTGGAAACCCTAGTTCATGCCTTGAGGAAGTGGATTCACTACCTCATGGGGAAAGGTTTGAGCTGAGGATAAACCATAATGGTCTGAAATATGTATTTGATCAACCAACTCTAAATGGTAGGCAAAGCAGGTGGTTAGAATATCTTAGTGAATATGACTTTGATATAAAGCATATCAAAGGGAAAGAGCACAAAGTGGTTGATGCACCCATCAGAAGAGTGCATGAGTTGCATGCTACAACCATAAGAATGTACCAATAAGATTTGAAAGATAGAATCATAGAGGCTGCAAACTCAGATTTGCAATACAAGGAATTAGTGGAACAATTACAACAAGGTATTTTGCAGCAAAGAATTGAAGACTATAAGATAGAAAATAATGAAATTCTCATATACAGGGACTGAATTTCTATACCAAATTCCCAGGAATTGAAAAATCGGATATTAAGATAAATGCATAATGTACCTTATGTCGAGCACCCAGGTTATCAAAAAACTATTGCAGTTGTCAAGAGACAATATTATTGACTACGAATGAAGAAAGAAGTTGTTGATTTTATTGCCAAATGTTTGAAATGTCAAAAGTTAAAGGCTAAGCATAGACACCCAGCTGGTTTGCTATAGCCATTACCCATTCATGAGTGGAAATAGGAAGTTGTAACAATGTATTTCATCACCAAACTTCCCATAACAGACATGCAACATGATTCTATCATGGTAGTGGTGGATACGCTTACTAAAGCTATCCATTTTATTCCAGTTAATCTCACTCACAAGGAAGCCAACATTGTTTATGTTTATATGAGAGAAATTTCTCGATTACATGGTATACCCAAGACAATTGTGTCTAATAAAGATCCAAATTTTACATCAAATTTTTGGAAGTGATTATTCAAGGGATTTGAAACAAATTTGAATTTTATCACAACTTATCATCCAGAATTAGATGGACAAAAAGAGAGGGTGAATCAAGTGATTGTGGATATGTTGAGGATGTATGTGATGGATAAAACATCAAAATGGGAAGACTACCTACACTTAGTAGAGTTTTTATATAACAATGGGTACCAAACATCTCTAAAGATGATCCCATTCGAGGCACTTTGTGAAAGAAGGTGCAACACACCAGTAAACTGGGATAACCCAACAGATAGAGTAGTGGTTGGGCCATATTTACTCAGGTAAATGGATGAGAAAATGCTAAAAGTAAAACAGAATTTAAAGGCTACCCATGACAGGAAGAAAAGCTATGCTGACAAAGGTAGAACTCACAGGGATTTTAAAGAGGGTGATCATGTATTATTGAAGGTTAAGGCCAACACAAGTTTACTGATGTTGGGACATTGTTCCAAGTTGGAAGCTAGATATTATGGACCATTTGAAATCCTAGAAAGGATTGGTCCAATAGATTATATGATTGCATTGTGTGCATCTATGTCTGTTCATAATGTATTCCATATATCATTTCTCAAGAAATATATACTTGATTCTAATCATTTGATTTATTGGAATGTGATTCAAATGGAGAAAGAAGGTGGTATCCAAGTGCATTTGGTACCCATTCTGGACCAGAAAATAAAACAACTCTGAAATCAAACCATAAGGCTTGTAAAGGTCTAATGAACCTGGTACGATCCTAAGGACACTACTTGTGAGCATGAGGATACAATGCAGGAAGAATACCCACATTTTTTGAATTTTTTGGAAATATTGTTGATATGTGTAGATAATGCACTAAGGAAAGTTCATAAATAAGGGGAGGGGATTGTAATACTCCTAGGCTAAACCCAATTGTAAATGTAAATGAAAATGTACTTAATTTGGTGAGCTATTTGATATAATTTTTGTATGCACCTTCCATGGTATAGTGCGCACATGTACTGCACACTAAAATTATGAAGCGTGCACATTCCAGGATACCGCATGCAACAAACTTAAGTGTGTGCAATTTTGAGCGCAGGGAGCCTTTGTGTATATGTTGTGTTTTATAGGCTGGTGAGCCAATTATTATAAGATAGGAGGCTTATGTGTTGAATTAGGCTGGAGATCCTAGATGCTAAAGGCCAGTGAGCCTATTTTTGTATATGTCTTATCATTAATATAAAATACATCGTTGCATGTAGACTGACCATGATAAAAGAGTACGGAGGACTAAACTCCACTAGTTAGAGAAAGGGGGGGCTAAAAGTTAAGGAAAAGGGATAAGCTAGGGAGATTAAGCCAAAAATGAATATTATATTCATATTCCTTAAAGTATAAAGTTTGGATAATTATTTTATCCTAATTTCTAAGGATGGGGACAAGTGGACCAAAGTAGCTCTCAACATGAAAAGTGTCAAGTTGGGAACATGTAGATATATAGCTTGGACTTAGTGCATTTAGGGGTCATTCATTCATTCCATGATGATTCAGGCACTCATTCAGTTGTCCTCCATACCTTATTGTCACTGTACCTATACCTATATCCTTACCCATACCCATACCTATACCTGGTTAGCTTAGTAGCTGGACTGAAAAAGTAGGTTGCCAGGCCCGTGGAAGATTGAAGTGGCGGGTTGTCAAGGCCATGATAAAACATCGCTAGGTGAGAGAATTGTTGGGAATTGAATTCCAAAGGTGATAAATTGTAGATATAGGGCTTTGAGAATTCCTTTTTAGCTTGTTGTTGAAGCCCAGAAAGGAAATGGGGAAGTCAAAGGACTATTGTGCAAATAAGGGGCACACTTCTTGGGGTTGGAAAGGCATGTGGGGAACGCGAGACTCTAGGATGTTAGTTTGAGTTGGCACCTATGATGAAATCTTTCCTGTTGTCTAAGATACATGAGCCTGGTTAGGAATCCGTTTACCTGGGTGGAGTTTAGTCCTAGCTCGGGGGTGACCCACTGCTTAGAGTGATGAGCAATGTGGTCTAAGGCTCAGAGTTTCGTGGAAGGTATGCACATAGTTGGTGATATTTTTACCAAGATAAGTGTCCATTTTGTGTTAAATTACATGTTGCATTATTATGTATGCGTTTATTTTTATGGGTTTTTCATGTTTTGATGCATGTATATTTATATTATTGTTATGTATGAATATGCGCATTTTAAGAATGGATTTTTTTGTTTTAAGTTATATATATAAAGTTTTACAATATTTTCTATGTGTATATGTTTTTAAATTGTATGCAGTTCGTTTTTTTTTTATGTGTCATAGCCCAGTTGGATGTTGGGGATATTACAATGTTTGCGAGGTATATCACCTTACTCATTTATTATATCCTATCGTTGTGGTGTGAAGAGTGTGGTACTTTTCTGGAGGCCGTTATTGTTCCAAGTCTTCTTCGGTTTCCCAACATTTTAATTAATCATTGGTTAATAAAGTGGTTGTGCCAATGCAATCTTCAGTCGATACCACTCTCATTTTGGAGGGTGAGGCAGCTCTTGACCATGTTTTCTCACATCCTATTCAACTTTTAGTTGAGGAAGTGGTCGATCTGATGAAATCTTTGGTTGATCCCACTCTTCTCTCAAAGAGTGACCTGTCTTCCAAAGTGGTCGAGTCGATGCAATCTTCAGATGATCCCACTCTTCTTACAGGGAGTAATGTGTCTTCTGACCATGTCCTTAGAATTTCTAGTTCAATACCTTTTGAACAAGGGAGTGGTCTTATCTCTTCAAGTATGATCCCTCCAAGTCCCAGGATGGTTTCCTTTGATTGGAGTAATATTGTCGAGCCTCTCCTTCCTTCTTCTAAACCTTTCCAAATAATGGTTCTAGTTGAATCTATGTTGAAACAAATTCATCTATGTGTTGTATATGAAGGATACATTACAAGTATTTTATCCTCCCCAACTTGGCAAGCTTTGGGTTCTCCCAATATTGTGTCAGCTACCAGTGAGTTGATGGATTTCAACATAAGATCTAGTGAATGTCTGGGGATTATTCCTCAGTTTCCTATCAACTTAGGTGGGAAGAATTTTCTAATCAATCTGTTAGTGGTGGCAGGACATTTACACTTCAATATACTACATGGGAATGATTATGTTTATGCAATGAAGGTTGTCGTGTCTACACTCTTTTGTGTGATTCATTTCCATCACAATGGAAGCATTGTCACTATTGATCGATTTTCATCTGATAGTCACCATCCTAGTTTGATTTCAGCTCAAGTTTCCCCTTTGTGTGTTCCTAGTGTTCGGGTAAACTCTTCCCCTCCATGGGTGAATTATGTTGCATCTTATCCTTGGTTTTCAATTTCTCCTGAGAAGGATCATTTACAATTATTTTCTCCTTCTTGAGACAAGGTATAGACAATCGATCATGTGGTTTATACAATGGGGTAATGCTATCCTTTTCTTTAATCTCTTCACTCGGGTAATATGGTATTTCCTTTTGACTCTGATCTGATTGTTTGTGAGACCTCAATCCTTGGTATTTGTGAGCTGTCGAGCCTCAGTTTCATGGATGTTGAGTTGTTTTTGTATGAGGCCATCCTTGAAGCTATAAACATGGATTTTTTACCTCCTGCTGAACTAGAAACTTTACAAGTTGGTTACCAATGAAACCCTTGGCCTAAGCCTAGAAATGGGATCTACCTTGAACACTACTATGCATAAGTTGTGAGGTTGTATGGTCCTTTGCACATATTGTTATTTTAGGGTTTCTTGTTTTCAAGTTCTGTATTCCATAAAACATTTTTTTATCATAGGTTTCTATATTGGACTTATTAACTTCTGGGGTAAGTGTTTTTTGTCTTATATACAAGAATTTGGAGACATTTAATTTGGTACCTTCTCTTTCCATGTCGATCTGTTCTGATGGGTAATGATCTCAAAACTGCCATACAAGTTAAATTTTCCCCTCCATGCATTTTTAAATTATCGATTTCTTGTTTCATTTTTCCTAAGGATCAACCCCACTAAGTTATGATCAAAAACCTTCTCTATTGTTTAGAAGTTTTTTAATTCATTTGGTAGAGCCTACCTTCCATGGGCATCCTAGGTTAGACCCCCTTTTTCATTTTGGTTCCCATGCTGCAAGTTTTCTATTAGGATTGGGAGCCTTGTTTAGTCCCACCATGAATTTGCGTCAAAGTTACATATCTTATTTTCAATATATTTCTCACCATTACCTACATGAATCCCCCTACCACATGTTGACACTTATATCAACACCTTTTTCAAATTATTCAAATAGGTATTGTGTTCCTTACTATCATATAGCATAGGTTCCATTCCTCCTGCACATTGCATTTATCTATATTTCTCACCTCTCCCATTAATTTTCAACATCATATTTCTTATCTATATGTGAGAAATACCTTCAAGTTGCTTTAAAGGCATCATTTATGGATGGTATATATTACCTCTCCACAGGTGTCCTAGTTCGTAACTCACTGGAATTTGTTGACACCCACGATGCAACTATTTAAGTAGGCTCGAAATCCCTCTTTAGTCCCACCATGTCTTTGTGTTCAAGCCTCATGACTTCCTCTTAATTTATTTATGGATAATTCACCAACGACGCTTCCAAAATTTTGTTGATTTGTAATTGCATTGAATATTAACTTATTGCTCTTTTAGGCCTAATTCTTGCTTCATATTGCTATTGTTGAACCATTTTCTTATGCAATTCTACTAGTTGTTATCCTTGCAATTTATTCCTTTGCAACTCCACACCTTTATCCATGGAGGAGACATTCCCTGAGTGTTTGTATCCTGCACATGATTCATTGCATTGAGCCTAGGTACATTCCTTGTGCTTTGGAACTACTATTCTTTCCCATGACAATCGTTTCCTCCACTGTACTATAACACTCTTTTATTATTTTTAGGCTTTATTAATATGAAAAAGACAAAAAAAAATAGGAGGAATGTGTCTATCTCTTTTTATTGGCAGCAATGTTGCTTCCCTTGAAAAAAGAAAAACATTGAGTCAATATCTCATAATTTTTGGTTTAGTATTGCTTTAGGAGACTTTTTCTCGTTATTAAAAACAATCTCCCCCAATTGATTATTCTTCCAAACATATTGAGAATTTGTGGACGCCTCCTGTATCAAAAATGTATCCTATTTTATAGTCATGCTTCCTAAGTCACATAATGTGTTGTGCATTTTTTCAAAGTAAGTTTCAACCTAAGTCGACCATTCTATAGTAAGTCTCTGACCTTTCAAGTTGGTCTTTCTCAGTCTGTCAAGTTCATCTCATTATCAATAGTATCTATGTCTCTTACTTTTTCTAGTACAAAAGGTCCTCATTGACTTCTTTCTAGAGGGTCTTCTCTTATCGACTATGAAAAATTTCTCTAAGATTATGACCTAGAGTAGCACCCTAGGCCCATTTCCCTTATTGATATATGACCTTGCGCTCAATAGATGACAAACCATAATTGGTCATTGACTGTGAATTTTCTCTTATGTTTGATGTCAACAAAGATAATCACACATAGGGATTTGTGCAGTACCTTGGCTTCCATTTGACCTCATTAGTGGATTCCTCATATTTGTTAGTAGTCTTCATCATTGGATATTATTCAAAGAGATTTGTCATACATTAATTCCATCTGGTGCATGTTAGCTTTGTACCTCGATCTGGTCCTTATAATTTGTTCGTTCAAGTCCTTCCAAATATTTGGCCTTCTGATACCCCTCATGATGGATGATGGAGGATGCATTAATTCCTTCCTTCTAGTGGATCTCTTCCTATTGAATTCATCACATTTTTCCTTGGGGTATGAATCTAGAGTAATATTTGGTACATTGGGCCTTGTAGTCATCAGTGGAAATTTCCCTCACTATTTACAGTGGGAATACATCAATGTCCCCTGCTCGATAGATTCTACCAGGTGTTTGACATCAACTAATTTATCCATACTTCTTAGATTGTACCATGGTACCTTGAAAACCATTATCATCATCAACGGGTTGTCTCATTTTTGTTAATGGTATACACCAATGACTAGTAATCAAATGATGTCGCACTATGTTTGACCCCTGCACATTTATTCACATAGTGTATACTCGTACCATGGCACATCATTTTGAAGACTTTGGTTGAAGTACGAGCATACATATTTTGTGTGCCTACCAGACATATAATGTACCAACCCACAGACATTATTACTTGCAGAGGATTATTTTGTTCACACCATTGGTCCAAGATATCCTCTATTTTTTTTATTTTGAGACATAGATCTATTGTGTATCTATTTTTTTTAATTTTGAGACATAGATCTAATGTGTATCTATTTTTGGCTATAATCTAATTTCACATGGATCCACTATTTATTCCTTGTGGCCATGATTTCTACTTAATATATATCACATCGATCCACAGTGTATTATTCCTGGCCATGGACATTAGTAATACACTCATATATTCCATGGATATGCAGTGTATTTGATTTGGAAGCCATGCTTAATCACTTCTAAGCATGGCTATGTCATACTTGGGATAGAGAATACTCTTACTTGATATTGGTTGGAGGTTCCTATTTTTGGATCCGTTTTCAAGGGAACCTTCATGGATTCTTTCATTTCATCCTCGCCTCTCAGAGTTATACTATTTTTCGTCTATCACTTGGTCTTCAGACTCCATACATTAGGGGGCATCTGTTATAGAAAAAATTTCCACATCTATGCATTTGTGACATGGGCCAACCCTTTTCCCTAGCCTGCTAATCAAAATCCCAACTTCCCTCATCAAAGTCACTTGAAAAACATAAATTTCTATTATACCCACAGGTTTCCTTTGTGAAACACACAAACATTTGTGCCTTTCTATCTTGCATCTCGTGGATACCCAAAAAAAATATTAAAAATAAAATAAAACCACATCTTGGGGTGGGGATTTTGTTTGGGTTCCTTTCCCAAACTCCCTAAGCCCATACTAAATGGAATTTAACCTCCTTAAACTCTCAAGGATTCTATAAATGCACCATTGGGGGCATGGATGAGAAGAAAAATTGAGGTGCAAGATCATGCTGACAAAATTTTACAAGCTTCCCTATACCCCTTCTTTTTTTGAGTAGCATCCCATACCTGGAAACTCCTTTTCCAATTTTACTTCCTTATCTTTATAACTACAAGGTGTGGCCCTATCCCTATTAAGTTATTCAATGAAGAGCCTCCCTATTGATTTGATACTTCAGGGTCTTTGGAGGATCCCAAGGCAGTTGGCTTTGAACCAGTACCGAAGGTTGAATAAGGTTGTAACTACCTTTTATCACATTGTTTTTAATAGAAGAGTTATTTTTCCCTCCTATTGTGTGTTTATCGGTTCATTGTGATGTCATATGGTAATGTATTTCTTATATATTTGAATCTATGCACATGATATATTTTATTTGAATGTATAATTACCTTGTAGCAACCTATTTTGGTTTCTTATTGTAGGAAAGTTCTGACAGAGATCAAGAGACTTTCCTTCTTTCATTTTCTCTCTCATTATAAAAAGTAGTTATTTATTTTATGCATTGATATAGATGAGGGTAGGTTATATATTTTGAATTCGGTCTTTCTCTATTGTGAATTGACCCAAGGTCATGGGGGAAAAATCCCTTAAACACTAATAATCATATAGACACTTTGACCTGTAATATCCTGGCTCAATTTCCTATGAAACATATGTACAATTATAATCAGGGTCAACCTAGGATATTACATTCCCCTCCCCCTTATTTATGCATTGTCCTCAATGCATTATATACAATGTACTTTTAAAATTATTCAAAAATATCCATGTATTTTCTTTTGAAGCTTGTTATCCTTCTAGTGCTCTTCTTCCAAGCACCATATTCATGTTTTCATACTTCAGCTGGAAGTCCTTAATTATATTCCATAGAGATGCTTTAGGCGTGAATCTCTCTCACTGTGACTTTATGGAGCTTCCTTGTCCTTGTTGCAATCACCTTTCTAGGCTTAGACATCCTTTCACTACTGCACATTCCTTCAATGATCCATCTTTCTAGTGATTTCACACATAAGGATAGCACTAGATCATCTCCATACCCCCACTAAGGATCTACATTTTTTGTGATCATAGAAATTCATTGTCCCAGCAATATCCTTTCGTCCAACCATTCTGTTAGGATTCAATCCTAACCCCTCTTCATGGTTCATTAGTTAGCCAGATATGTTTTCTATGTAATAAAGGCTAACATTAGTTAATAAGGCCTATTAAAGAGAATAAATCAATATAAGAAGACCTAATAGAAACTTCGACTTCTAGAAAGATCTTCCTCTATAAGTTTCCTTAGAAGGTAGAGTTAGTATAAATAAGAGTAGGAGGTATTGGATATTTTTGTCTTGGATATTATTGTAATAGAGCTCTTCTCTGTTGGAGGTTTCCCCCTCGAAGAGGTAAGTGAATATTTCTATCTTTAATAAAGGTTCTCTTTATGGTGTTATTCAGGTATTGTTCTAGATATAATATTATTTTTGCATTACTACTTTCTAAATATTTATATTCTGCATAATATAATTTATCTAATATAATTCAAGTGGTATTAGAGCTCCTTCTTGGGAAGAACTTATGGGGTAAATCCTTTTCAGGGTAGATATGTATTCCAATGTCTTTAATCTATAGAGATATGTCATTCACATAAAACCGTGTTCGGGGAATCATACACATAAGAACTACAAGTGGAACTTAAGTGCATGTTGTTGGCCACCCTTATAACCCCTGTTGGTACCCCTTTGAGTGGTAGCACATCAGACAACACCTACATATAAATTGACCTAGATATCCTGAAGCCCTCTGTAGATAAATAGATCATTCGTATGACTATTTTAGTGTCACCGAGAAAAACACTCGAGAAGATACTCTCTAGTACCTGGGTAATCAGGTAGTATGACTAAGGGTATGGTCTAGCCTCCTTGGTTGGTGCTTTGGGACATTGGGTTGAGTACTACTATTTGACCCCACATGTATATAAGATATCTATAACATAGGGAAAACCATTTCTTGTATATACCCTACAAACCCCAACCATTTGGATGGAAACAACTGATCTATTATAGTGGAACTTGGTCTCTACTAAATGTTTCACTACAAAAACACTCCCTGTCGATATTTTTTATTATTAAGAATTTGGTAATTCCATCACTGCAGAAGAATTCATGTCAGAGTAGTAAAAAAAAAATGTTTGGGGTCCGAACACACCCTTATTTGTGACCTAATCGATTGTATTCCTCTCTTAATTCTGATAGTAGTGGTACCTTTAATTTTAATCCTTTATTTTCCCCATGGACTCGACCCTTTATGGGACACCCTTATTTCTGAACTATCCCATTTCAATCCTCTATTTGTCCTGATCATAGTGATACCTGTAATTTTTGTGGCCCATATTTTTCATCCAGAACCCTCATATGCTAGCTAAGCTTCCCCAATGTTGACCACCCACTCTCAAAGCTAAGAATAATGGGAGTCTAAGGTGTTCAACCTAGAAAAAAAAGTGTCCTCCATCTACACACAAATCCAAGATTCCATAAGCACAACAATACAAGAATCTGTCCATGCAGACATGCAACAGATATTCAAGGGTAATAATTTTGATCCAAATTTAGAGGACCCTCAAGCCTCACATTATCAACCTAATCATTCATCCCACTCCCTTTGGGTTTCTCCGCACTCTTGGAATAAGGTTCCCAAAGTTGACATGCATAAATTTGATGGATCAAACCTAGCAAGATGGATTTCTCAAATGGAACAATACTTCTCCCTTCATGATATTCAAGATGATGAGACCAAACTCCATGTAGGGATTTTGTACTTGGATTAAGAACACTAGAAGTGCTGGCAGTTGCATCAGAAATGTTATCCAAGACTACCTACTTGGAACATGTTCACTAAAGCAATTTCTGCCCATTTTGATAGGGAATCACATTTTTTAGGAAGCCTCACTAAGCTACACCAAACAAGATCAGTCTCAGGCGTCATCATGGAATTTGAACAGTTGACTATCCAAACTAAGGGATTATATGATGAATTTTACCTTGAATGCTAAGCCCTAATATTGGCTCATTACCCCTTAATTGGGGCATATTATATTAGTAATGTTATTTTATTTATGTCAGCTTTAGGCCATTAGTTGTAATTATACCTCCTAGTCTCCTATATATACCAAGGAATGTTAAACCCTAATATTGGCTCATTACCTCTTAATTGAGGTATATTATATTAGTAATTTTATTTTATTTATGTCAGCTTTACGCCATTAGTTGTAATTATACCTCCTAGTCTCCTATATATACCAAGGAGACATTTTCATTTTGAATCATCTTGTACTTGAACATTTAAGTGGGGTAAAAGGAATTCGCCCCCTCGAAGAGGCTTATTATATGAAATTATCTCTTTTTCAAGGAGTTGAGTAATTTTTCTGAGGTTTTTCTATGCTATATTGATATTTGGTTCTTAACATATGGAATCAAAGCTCAAGGTCTTGGGGTTTCGCTGCTACATATGAGACACCTTGGTATTTTCGCTATCATTTTTTTTCTACAACATTTCAGAAGGAACTCCTTGGAGGATATTTAGTAGACAAATCAAGATACGTTGGTTTCAAAATTCAACTCCTAAGGCATTATAATTTTGGAGATACAGCCTGTACAAGATAGGGTTCTGGAATCATCTTGAACTGATTCATTACGTAATTTTTTCTATAAAACCTTTTCTGTAATGTTTCAGACCCTGAAATCCAGTGGCTATTGACAGAAATTAGTAAGGTATTTGTTGTAAACATTTCAGCTTCTAGGTCATATTAAATTTGTAGATACACCTTGTGTAAGATAGGGTATCTGACTAGTCCTATTGACTAGTCTCAAGATGGTGTTCAAGGTAAAAAAATCATAATTTCTTCCTAGAGTATCCAAATTGAGTGGGATTGGTTTCATTGGATCATGGACAGTCTTTAGTATTTTTGGTGCATGTTTCAGAATTTTATATCAATTATTTTGTGTGGGGCACGCTATACAAGTGAGATCTTCTGGAAAGTCCAAAATTCGACAAGTTGTGGGGAAGTTACCGTAAATGCCACTTGGCATATCCAATTTTGATCAGACCTATGGCATTGCAGAGAAGCAATATTAGAGAACTACATAAAAGAATGTTTCATACCCAGAAGGGCTAAAACTTGGGAGATACAACATAATAAATATTGTCTAGCAGAACCACCTCAAAATCAAGGTTCAAAAGTGATACTTGGCCAACATGCCACCAAAAAAGGGAACTTCTGCACCAAATAAGCCTCCAAAAAATCCTACTTGGACTCTTGATGAAGGTGAATAAATGTGTAGGGACATAAATGAACTACAAAATAAGATGGATTCAATGGAAGCTAAGTTGGATACTAAGATGGATTCAATGGAAGCTAAGTTGGATACTAAGATGGATGGTTTAAAGGGGGAGATAATGGAAGTATTGAAAAATTTCGTAACAGAGAAGACACCTGAAAGTGAAAATGCATCCCATGAAATTCATGATGAGGACACAAGGAAGGTCAATCAAGAATGGAGAAACTCCAACTTTGGTTTGAATACCAACCACGTTCCTAAGATTGATATGAGGAAGTTTGATGGCAAGGACCCAATCACA
>ML784242.1:247780-274430 GCA_009831015.1 Picea engelmannii | reverse complement strand
ATAATAAAGTGAAGTGACAAAGTCAAAGAGGATTATTTAAATAATAAAGTGAAGTGACAAAGTCAAAGAGGATTATTTAAATAATAAAGTGAAGTGACAAAATTAAAGAGGATTATTTAAATAATAAAGTGAAGTGACAAAGTCAATGAGGATTATTTAAATCATAAAGTAAATGGAGAACTTTCTAATTATGGAATGTGGTTATAACAAGATTAACCCTAAAATGAGGAAAATGGGTTAAGTGGTCAAGTGGCTATTGGATACATGGATAAGTGGAAAATTGGGAAAATTTGGACATAGGTGACTATGTGGACAAAGTGGCTATGTGGACAAAATGGCCTATAAGATGCTTCTAAGGAAGCTACTTGGAGAGTATAAATAAGAGGCAAGGCTCTCTCATTTTAATCACACTTGAGCATATTGAATATCTATAGGTGAATGAAGTAAAAAAAGTAAATATAATCCTAATTTCAGAGGGAAGGTGAAGTAAAGAAGGCTAAAATTCAAGGGATGATAAATTATTTTGATGGTTCTTTCTAAAGTATGTTATTTACAGGTCATCTCAGCATTTTCACAATAACGTTTTTTATAGAATGATTCAAACCGTGAAATTGGGAGGCCATTGAGAAAACATATCCAAGTATATGTGGGATGAATTTCAGATTTTGGTTCATTGTATTTTTGGAGTTACACTCCATGGAAAATAGTGTTTGTGGCTAGTCCTGAAACTAGTCTAAAACAAGTGTTTCAGGTAAAAACGTCATAACTTCTTCATAACAGATCCAAATTCAGTAAAATATGAGAGAAAGTTTTTTCTCGATAAATCAAAGAATTATATTAATAAAAAATGAATATACATGAGCAACCATCCTCAAAAAGAAGAGAGGAGGTGAATATATAGAATTTCCAACATAGAAATTCTAGTCAAAAAAAGCTAGAAATAACTAAAATAGGTGTCATAACCTAAGGGAGACCACATATTTCGACTTAGACCACTAAAGATACATTTCAAACACTCATTAATGTCCACAAGAGTCAAGTGATGCACATTATCTCACTTAATCTCACTTAACTGACAAGAGAAGCAGTTCGAACTCACTTAACTGACCCAAAATAGTAGTTACTAATAATAGTAATGGAAAAAATCATTAATTAAGGAATAAATCTCTCACTCAAAGAGGAGGTGCACATTCCCCAATAATAGATGAGTTTTTTCATGGAGGAGTTGGAATAAATCATGAATAAATCAAGAATAAATCGAGAAAATCAAGAACCGGGAGTTGAGTCTTCATCTAAAATTAGCAGTTTTCCCTAAAATCTAGGGATGAGGTGCCCTTATTCTCTATGTAGCCAAATTAGGTGAAATAAAGTGTAAATGAATGTATTAACCAATATCTAGGAGTCTAAGCTAGGTATAAACTAATGTAAGTTAGGTTTATGCTCCAACACCCCCCTTAAGCCTAACTATAATGAAAAAAAAATTAAGTCCCGACAACTTGGCCATTTTAGGTACCCATTACATAAAAGAACTCCTCATGAAAAGAGGAAAGAGGGAAAACCTCGTGAGAAACCCCCCCCCCAAAAAAAAGAGGAAAAAAAATGTTGAGTGGCCAAAAGTGACCTACTCAGTTGTCTCCACCACTACAATCATATCTCTCAGTTCTAAAAATTTCTTTTCAATGAAGGAATTGGTGAATATGTCTACAACCTGCTGCTCTGTGGGGCAGTACTGCAGTGAAATGGCTCTGTCACGGATCAGCTTGCGGATGTAATGCATGTGAATCTCGATGTGCTTGGTCCTCTGCCTCTGAACTAGATCAATTGATATCTGAATGGACCCCTGATTGTCACAAAATATGACAGTCGGAAGTGGATACTGAATACCAAACTCGGAGAGAAGCCCCTGCAACCAAACAACCTATGTAGCTGCATTCACTACACCTCTATACTTTGTCTCTACTGTAGATAAAAAAATCGTGGATTGCTTCTTTCTAGACCAGCAAAATGGCCCTGAACCAAAGATGAAAACATAACCAGAGGTGGACTTACAGTCTATACCATCACCAGCCCAATCAGAATCTGTGTACCCAATTAGTGAAAGTGGGCAATCTGCAACATAAAAGATACCAAAACTGGGAGTACCTTTCACATATCTAAGGATTCTCTTTGCATCTTTCTCGTGAAGCTCATGAGGCTCCTGCATATATCTGGAACAAACTCCTACTACAAAAGAGATATCAATTCAGGTGTGAGTAAGATACAACAAACTCCCAACCAACTGCTGATATAGTGTATTGTCCACCAAAGGTGTAGTACCCTCATCCTCAAATCTGACCCCTGAAAGAAAGTGAGATGTTGTTTTCTTGCATTCTGTCATCTAAAAGAGGATAAGTAGATATGATGCATACTTATACTGTTCCATCTTGATCCTTGAAGTAGACTGAGAAACTTCAAGATCAAGAAAGTAGTGTAACAGTCCCAAATCTGTCATGGAAAATCGATCATGCAATGTTGATTTTGCCGAATCAATAGTTGAAGTAAGGTTCCCTATCATCAGTAAGTCATATACATAAAGTAATATAGGAAAGAGGGAATCATCATGTTGCAGAAAATAAAAATTCGGATCATATTTGCATCGAATGAATCCAATGGAAAGCACGAAAGAATCCATCTTTGCATACCATGCTCTGGGATCCTGTTTTAGGGCATACAAAGATTTCTTTAATCTGCAAACGAGGCAAGAGTTTTGAATGTATCCCTGTGGCTGATCCATATAGATCTTCTCCTTGATATCTCCATGAATAAATTCACTCCTCACATCCATGAGGTGAACTTCCCATCTGTGAGAAGCGGCAATGGCCAAAACTAGTTGAATGGAGTCCATTTTTGCAACATGTGCAAATGTCTCTGTGTAGTTTATGCCATGTACCTATGAGTATCCTTTTGTGACAAGTCAAGATTTGTACTTTATGATATCACCATATGCAGCAATATTTGTTCGATATATCCATTTCCATTGAAAAATATTTCTTCCTTTCAGAAGTGGAACCAAGTCCCATGTGTTGTTGTCCATAAGAGCAGAGTACTCTTTATCCATGGAAGCCTCTCAAAGTGGGTTTCCAACAGCCTTAGAGTTTGAATTTGGATCTGAACCAAGTGAAATATAGAAATGTATGGGAAACAAATTTTCTATGGCAGCCAGGGCTTGAGGAGACCCAAAAAACTGTGATCTAGTTCTTCTTGTATCAGCAGGATCACCGACTAGTTCACCCACATCTTGCAGGGTTTTCTCTGCCCAAGTTGGAAATTGAGTTGGAGAATCCATGACCTGCTCCTCATACTCTATATCAGACCCAAAATTATTCTCTTATGTCTTCTCTGAAGTGCTCGAAGAAGTTTCTGACTCCTCCTCATCAGTGACAACAAGTGGTTCCTCGGCAGGGTCTTCTGAAAAATCATGCAGTGATTCTTCTTCAAACTTCACACTTCGAGCTAGAATGAAGTTTTCAGTGTGAGAGTCCAGAAATATATATTCTTTGACACCTTTAGGATATCGAAAAAATATGCTCCAACACTTTGAGGCTCCAAAGCCTTCCTCTTATCTGTCGGAATGCGAGCCCATGCTCATGAACCAAAAATACGAAAGTGCGACACTTTCGGTTTCTTACCGATCCAACATTCAAAAGGAGTGGTGAATTTGAGTGATTTGTGAGGAACTCGGTTCTAAATGTATGCTGCACAATTAATATCTTCAGCCCATATCTTGGGATCTAATGATTTTTACTGTAGCATACAATTTTCCATCTCTTTTAAGGACCGGTTTTTCCTCTCCGCAACATCGTTCTGTTGTGGTGTATATGGCACTGTGTGTTGTAGTTGTATACCTGCATCAATACAAAGTTTTTGCACATATTTGTTGACATAATCCCCAACATTATCAGTATGAAGTATCTTAATCTTACACCCAGACTCATTCTCAGCAAGTGCTTTAAATTCTCTAAGGCTTTCAAATACTTTCAATTTTAATTTCAAAAAAAAACCCAAGTAAAGAAAGAGAAATCATTTATGAAGATGAGTACATATCGATCCTTACTGATTGAAGGCTATGGGAATGGGCCCATGATTTCACTGTGAATCATCCCAAGAGGTAAAGAATCTCTCTGTTCCTTCCCTTTGTCAAACTTTTTCTCTGGATGCTTTCCAAGAATGCATCCTTGACATACACCGCTTGTGAATTTAATAGCTGGCAATCCTTCTACCATGTCTTCCTTGCTGAGTTGATGAAAGTACTTATAGTTTAGATGAACAAATATTTCATGCCATAACCTATTGATATCATTATATTGTGACATAAATACAATGCTAATATATTTATGAACAAAGTGGGAGAAGAAATACAAACGAGAACCGTGATCTGCAATTCCATATGCAAGTTGTGAGCCTGTGGAAATGTCGGTAATCACTGTGGAGTCCGGAGTGAACTCCACCTTCCTTCTAGAGCCACAATGAGTGATCTGATATATCAAGAGAATATTTTCAGATAGTGAGGGAACATGAAGCACATTTTTGAAGTATCCCCCTTCAAGATCAACAATTCCTTCTCCGCACACCTTTGTGGGTGTGACATCTCCCAAGTAAATTGGGGATCTGGTGCTTTCTTCAATGGAGGAAAATTCATCTTTTGATGCAGACATATGGTTTGATGCACCTAAATCAAGGATAAAATATCATGGAGTGTATGTGATAGCCATTAAAGCATTACCATCTCATGCTCTCCCTCCCGTTCTATTACGATCTTTCTTCTTTGCATTTTCAGGCACCGTGAGATTGTGTTGCTGCAATTGCTTAGCCATCTCATCGATAGTCTTCCTCATGCAATTTTCTTTGGGATTAAAACCTTTGGAACAGTATCTAAAAATTGTTCTTTCCTTATTCTTATTACCCTTAGTCTCAGAAGAGTTATCTAAATATTGTGTGGATCTCTCCTTCTTCGATTCAGGAAATTTACCTGTTCCTTTTTTCTTGTCTTTTCCACTACTCTTTGGAGCATTAGTAGCCACAAGTGCTTGGTTCTTGGAATACTTGATGGTACCCATTTGGACTAAATTAGATTTATCTTGAGTCAATTCTACAATGAAATCATTCAATGGAGGCATTTTCCATTTTTCCTGAGTCAATTTAGATGCTTGAAAAGACGACACAAATATGGAATATTCAGGGCCTAATTTTGAGAGAATTGAAAGGATGAGTTGTTCTTTCTCTTTCATGACTCCACATGCATTAAGTTCAATGAGGAGGTATTTGATCTTGGTGAATAATTCTTTTAGGTTTCTGAAATGAATTGGACTTAGGGATATGAGTTCATTCTCCAGTTGATGCACTCTCATTGCATCCTGCTTGCCGAATAGTCCTTCCAATGTGGTCTAGACCACATCGAGAGTAGTGGCTCTACTGACATGAAAGAGGAGATATATAGAAATTGATAGGAATATCAGCCAAATTTCTCCATATAATTTATTTAAATACTTTATCTTCTCCGCTGCAGCAGTCAGTTCTTTCTCCGTTCCCATTGTTACCCAGTAAAGCCCTTTGCTTCGGAGGAGCAGAGAGATCTCTATCTTCCATTCGAAGTAATTGAAAGGATTTAGAATGAGTTTTGTGGGCTGAGAGAGATGATCCATTGCTTATTGTTGCACCTCCTGATGATCTACACCTACAAATAAAACCATGTACAATCCACTAGATTCAATCTAGCTCTGATACCATGTAAAATTCCTACAAAAACCCCGATAAATCTAGAATTCTAGTTAAATTGAACACAAACAATTTGTTGATATTCAAGAGATGAGAGAAAGTTTTTTCTCCATAAATAAGAGAATTATATTAATAAAAAATGAATATACATGAGCAACCATCCTCAAAAAAAAGAGAGGAGGTGAATATATAGAATTTCCAACATAGAAATTCTGGTCAAAAAAAGCTAGAAATAGCTAAAATAGGTGGCATAAGCTAAGGGAGATGACATAGTTCGACTTAGAACACTAAATATACATGTCATAGATTCATTAATGTCCACAAGAGTCAAGTGATTCACATTATCTCACTTAAGCTCACTTAACTGACAAGAGAAAGAATTCCAACTCACTTAACTGACCCGAAATAGTAGTTACTAATAATAGTAATGACAAAAATCATTAATTAAGGAATAAATGTCTCACTCAAAGAGGAGGTGTGCATTGCCCAATAATATATGCGTTTTTTCATGGGGGAGTTGGAATAAATCATGAATAAATCAAGAATAAATCGAGAAAATCAAGAACTGGGAGTTGAGTCTTGATCTAAAATTAGCAGTTTTCCCTAAAATCTAGGGATGAGGTGCCCTTCTTCTCTATGTGGTCAAATTAGGTGAAATAAAGTGTAAATGAATGTATTAACCAAGATATAGGAGTCTAAGATAGGTATAAATTAATTTAATTTAGGGTTATGCTCCAACATCTGTGTGGGGAAAGATGTAGATGTTCTCTCTCTGGAATAAGCCAGAATTCAAAAAGGTATGCCATTTTTGGTATAACTCCTTTTATGAGAGATTACAAGTAGTGACACCTAGACGAATTGCATAAAACAAACTGAGGAACATTCTGTACTATTTTCAAATCTTTATTCAGTACAGGTACATAGTTATTATTATTTCAAGTTACAGTTGTTGACTAATCCAAAACTAGTCATGTGAGACTAAAGTAAAGTTTGATGAAAATGATATTCTATTGTTGTTAAAGTTAAGGAAGGTTTGCAGGTATGTAATCATATACACCAAGTCTATTACATAGTTACAAATCAGATTTGGATGATTAAATTGATGAGGGCTTCTAGTTGAGGTACATGTTGGTTACATGGTTGACACAAGTAGTTGATGAGTTGGCACATACATGAAGTGTATAGTTGATGATGTTGGTACATATTGATGAGTCATAGTTGATGAGTAGTTGATACATGATTGGTACATACTTGGTACATGGTTGGAGGCACGTGTTAGTAGTATTGTTGACACATGGTTTATGGATGATGTAGAATACTTGTATTGGTATATTATTAGAAGCACATATTGATCTTGATGATGACTATGAGTTCTTGTGTTATGCTTGGTTGATACACATATTTGAGAGTTGTCTTGGTGATTGATCTTAGTGAGTATATCTGATTTGCTTGATAAGATTGATGAGACAGGTTGTTGTGATAGGTTGTTTGGACAGGTTCTTGTGACATGTTATTTGTACAGGTTTGGTGCATGGTTGATGCACTTGTTCATGGTACAGGTTGAGGTACATATTGGTGCATGGTTGTGTTAGCACACTGTAAATTTTTTCTGGTTGATAGACAAATGACAGAGGTAACTATTTCAACCAACTTTAGAGTTGAGGCACTAGCCTTCTCAACTCAGAGAGGGATCTCTCATGTCACTTGATATTTCTTTGGAAATCAGTGGCTATATTTGGTTTGTTTTGGGGGGTTTTAATAATGTTTCTAGCAATGAAGGGGAGGAACACTCAGGGATATGGAGTCAAAATTATGAAAGTGAATGAAAAAAATGATTAGCCGATAGAAATCTCCAGAGGATAAAGGCTAAATGAGGTAATGAATCCGAGTTATATTGAATTTAAGTAGAGTGTAGGAAGATAGAGAAAAAAAATAACTGCATCAGAGCATTACAAAAATGAATTATGAATTTGTTAACCAGAAAATTACACAGTTTAAATTGCTTAAGCCAAGAGCATCACAAGATGAATTATGGGCCTTTAACTCTCCAATTTAAACTAAAGAAAATGCAAATCGAATAAATAACAAATGAAATACATACAATGAATGGAGACAAAGCTCATATCATAACCATTAGAATCTTTTCATAGAGATTTCAAAAGCTTCAACAGATATATTCAATTCATCTTTAGAAGGTTACAATAGAGTTCAAAACAACCAAAAAGGATCCCTTTCACTTCTACCAACATTAATTCATTCAAATGTCTCAGTATTTATACAATTCGATTACAATGGCTGAAACTAAAATGTTTCATCTTCTAAAACTGATTATAATAATTTCAACTGACAGTCTTGGTATATGAACCAATTTACAATGATTAAACAAAAGGAAGTTTCAAAACTAGGGACAGATTTCTCTGACTGCTCGGTTTCCTTTATGACATCTGTCTTTCCCTGATCTTATGTTGAACTTGCTGGTTTGGTGACACCTAGAGGTTACTTATTGGTTCTGGGAAAACTGCATTTCTTCTTGCCCAGCCACATGATATCCTTCCACTATGAGTCAGAAGGAATCTTGTAATCCATCATCTCATTTATCAAAATCTCCAGTTCAATGCACGTAGCATAGGACATAGTCGACAGCCCAATCTTCACTATTTTAAACTGATTCAAAATCTCAAAGTTTGTGGCCAAATACTCTACCAAACTTGGCCCTTTCAGACTTTCCTCCATAGCTTCAAATTTGGAATGATCCATTCTACACTTAATGATGAGAGAATTGTAGTCTTCTTGATTGTAGAATTTACCTTTTCCATCCCAAAATGTTGGGAGGCCCTTGATAAACAATTGTTTAAATGTATCCTTAAACTCCTGTATACTGTGCTCCATTTGTATAGATTTGTTTTGAACCGATTTGAGCAAGTTGTGCTTGGCGATGATCCTCCTGGCCCAAATGATCAACGCAGTTCTGTCCTTTAACCCAATAGTTTTAAGATCAATACTGGACATAGAATTCACCAAATCAATAGCGTTATGGGCCCATTTCAAGGATTTATTGGCTAATGTTTCATTAACAATAGTACACCTACTTCGGGCCATGGTAACCACACTGTCTTTTTCATTTATAAAATTTAGATAAACCCTGAACTTAGCAACCTCTACAACAATAGCATCCCAGATCACATGTTTAGCTCCTTGTAACAATGTTTTACCTTTTAACCTTGTTTTCATCTTGTTTACCCTCTCTTGCAAATCTTGATTCTCTCTTTGGAGTTGAGCCATATTTTCATCTTTTATTTTCATCTCTTGTTTCATCTTTTCTAATACCTCCTTAAGGATTTTGATTTCCCCTGTCTATAAACTTACTTGGAAAATAGCTTAAACCAATTCATCAGTGCTTGATCTAGATTTTGTATTGGAAGGTATAATAACATCCATATATGATGTTGCTACCTGTCATTGTAACCAAATTTCTTTCTGTTTTTCTAGCTGCAACACTTTATCTTTGTAATTTAGTGCTTCTTGTCTGAATGTCTCCTTCTCTTTCTCTAGAGCAGATAGCTCTGTTGTCTATGGATGTTCTGTGGAGGGCATCTTCAGCTTCTTCTTTAGGATTTGGATCACCTTCTCTTTCTCATATAAAAAATCCTTTACCCCTTGAGGGCCTTCAAATTCCAACCTTTTGACTTGTGTTTTCTAGGATTTGTTGGATGCTTTCTCCTGCTTCAATTGACCATCTAACTTGAGTGTATGCATTGTCAATATCGAAACCCTCAAACCTAAACTCAAATATTCTGAATATATCATGTCACTAACATTCCTGTGGAACTTTACTTTGTTTGGGGCACCAATATTTTCATAATGCATCTTCATTTCAGACACTTTATCATCATCTGCCACTTCTATGTTAAATGTCTTTCTTTCCACATCCATGACTAAGAGTCGGGAAGCCTTATGCTAGGAGATCTTCTCTACCTCAGGCAACAGGTCTCTTATTTCACTATTGGCCATACTTCGCTTCACAACATACTGGTTCATTAAGTCTTCATTGGACTGATAAACTACCCAAGGTGTCTTGCTATATACATGTTTCTTGTTGCTCAAAACTCTTGAGCTGCTTTCACTTTCTAGCATGCTTCCTATACCAGCCTCTTCATTCTCAGTTGCACTTTCCACCATCTCCATGCTCACTTTCTCTTTAGGTTCTTCTTATTCTAGGTCCACTACCTAAGAAGATGGTGTGATTTTCATTTTCTTGAGAATATTTTTCTCACTACTGGCACCCAGTGCCTCTGAACTACTCCTCTTGTTATAAAAACTCACCTTTGGAGCTTTAATAATCAACTTTGGAGAATTTTTCTGTGTCTGGACCTTAATGTAGGAGGATCACAAGAAAGCGCAAGTGGAGGAAAGAAGGATATGCACCAGCATGCATTTTGAAGATGTTTTGAATTTCAAAAGGATGGAACATTTATGCAATATATGGAGAGACATAAGTTCTCTTAAATGTTTTGGAAATTGTAATGCAGATCTTGAGCTATTTCTCTCATCTGTTTTTTGTAGACAATTAATGTAATGAATTTAAAGTAGATATAGGGTTTAATTCTATTTGATATCTTAGGGATGTAGGAGGGAAAACTCTAGAAAGATCCCTCGTATGTATTGTATTGTACCATTATTCTCAATTGTAAGAGTAGAAGTGGAAGAGATGAAAAGAAATAATATAGGAGGGCAGAGAAGAACAAAGATTGCAAAATTTGTATAAGCAGATAGTTTTTGTTGTAGAACCCATGTACATAAGCACTTGAGTTAATATAAGAATTATTTGACTCAATTTCATGGTGTTGTTATGGTTATTGTTTGCATCTAATTGAATGGTATGTTTACAATTTTCTTATATTCTCTGTTATGCATTTGTTTCAATGCTTTCAATGTATGATTTCATGTTGAATATATGAATTCTGGGAGAGGGGGAGTATGAGTTTCAATTGTTTCTCTTCCTAAGAATTCCTACAAGGAGTGCATTGACAAGATTCTGATTTTTACCTCAGAAAAGATTAGGAGAGATAGAGTTGTTCTTATACCAACAAAACTGAAGGTATAGCATAGATACGTGCAAAGTGTACGCAGGCAGGTCGAAGTCTTAGACTTTTAAAACCCAGTGAGAGGTTGAAGAATTGTTGTCACAAGGAGTGCACAGATTTGGAGAGTTCAGATAATCAATGATTTTCATGAAGATCGCAAGGAGTGCGAGTAAAATTACTTGGAATCCTTGAGTTGCAGCTAGAATCAAGCTCAAGAGGGATAGAGTATTGGAAAGTTCAAATTGAGAATGAGGATTGAAGTTGTCTCGCAGAAACCAAGCTCAGGAGGAAAGACGCCAAGTTATTTGGCCAGGAAGTATTTGAGGGATTGAACAGATGGTTGATATTCTCACAGGGAGAAGAGTCGATTTCCCATGGATCGTTGGATCCAGTCGATCAACAGAGAGGTTAAGGCTGAGTGTATTTCAACACTTGCAAGCTCAGGAGAGGTAGCAGTCGTTAGATATGAATCAACAAGAGTTGTTGTTTGGGTGGTTTGAATTTCATCATTTCGGAAGTCATTTTTAGGAATCCCCAATACGCGAAGTCTTGACACGATCTGGACCGTCAGATCGTGGAAACTTTAGGAACATTGATCTATAGAAAAACATTTGTGAGTTCGGACTTCAATGAAGAATGAAAGAGTTGCATTGCGAACTCAGAAGTCGTGAAATCCCGACGCACTCAAAAGTGGACCCCGACACTTAACCAGAAGTCATATGATAGAATAGTAGGGGAGGAGTTAGTGGACCGATAACCCATTTCGGGGTTTCAGGAATCGAAGGAGTCAGTGGGGACTCACAATAGAAATCATGAAGTCACAAAATATGAAACACCTTTTCAGGCTAAGTCTATGGTCACGTGGAGTAGAGGTTCGTGTCTAGTTCTTGTCATCACATGCGTAATTTCTAAGAAACACCTATGGTACTATATTCATTGAAGGTTCCAGTGGGAGCTAAATAGCCATTTCGGCTCAAGGAAATAGGAAGATCCTAAGACTAGGAGGTGAAACAAAACCTGTTGAGGTAGGGGTGTTGCGTCAGAGCTGCTCAGGGGAAAAATCTATTTGTTGTGTATGATCAAGCTACAAAGTGACTTCCATGTTTTCACAGGCTTCCAAGTTTGCCAATCTATCAAATTCTTCAACTTGCTCATGTTCATAGGGGATTTTTCTGCTCACTAGTCTTCTCTTAGGTATGATCTAGTACAGGTCATATCTCCTCCCTTGTAACTGTGTAAACTGAAATTCAATGAGTTTGGATTGAATCTGAGGTAACAAGACCTAGTCTTTACCACAAAGGGCCCTTCCATGAAAGGGAATTTTAAGTTAGATGTCTTGTGCATTTTCAGAAAATGCTTTGTCTTTGAAATGATCCTTTGTCTGATGAACTCTAAGGAAAAGACTATGGGAGTCAAAAATACTAGTAAAAGGTAAGGTTCTTCTTGATAATGGTATACCCAAATTACAATAGACTATAAAAACAACATCCAATCTCCCACCCTATTTTCTGGATTAGTTTGTTAAGATCTTTTCATTTTTTCCAAAACCCTTGGCAGTTTTGTGCCAAAGATGAGACTATAAACCCTGGAAATAATCTTGTTTATGAAAATAAGCATGGTGATTATTTTGCATTCATTCAAGATGAATGTTTCTTCAGGGAATTCGGTCTTATTTGATTCCAAGAGTATTCTAATCAAGTGAATGTAGTACTTGAAGTGTCTCAATGAATTGGAATTTACCAGTTGTTGGTGCATATTGTCAGCGATGAACTTGTCAAAGCTTATACAAACCGAATGACTAGAGTCTGACATAAAAAAGGTCAACAGGAAACCCAACATGACTTCTACTACAAATTTGTCATTATCCAACCCTAAATTTGACTAATTAGGGAAAAATCCATGTGGACTTCAATAATCATGATGCTTACACTGACAGGTAATGACAGACTTTCAAAATGGTGTTCAGGTTTAACAATGGTTTGCAGAAATAGGGTTTTTACTTCGGGGGGACACTCTCGGTAGATTGTGATCATTTTCTCTTCTTCGAATGGATTTGACACAGTGGGGGAAGACTCTAGTATACTCAGGGTCTGTCGAATTGACAGACTATCTATTTCGTATAATACCTCTGACCCTAACTTATTCAAAATGACATTTTCTTCCTGCGAATACTGTTCTGCACACTAGCTTATGAACTCTGGGAAAGGGAAAACGAATTCTACGGCGTAAGGGGTAATGGAAGCTTGGGTCACTTCGAGGAAGTCTATCCATTTTCCAACATTATCTAGCAAATTGGATTTGGACACAGAAATGGGTGAAACTTTAATTTCAGTGTCAAATATATCAGAATCCATGTCAATGAGGGATTCTTCTTTAGAGGCATAGTCTTTCTCTTTCACAGATAAAATAACAGGGTCAGTCGTCATGATGAAAAATACCTGTAACTCAGCAGAGGATGTGCGAAACTGGTTTAGTTTTGAGATTTAATTTCGAATGGGGGGTTTTGGCCACTTTTCAAATGTTCGATTGCTTTGAAATAGTATAGAATAATGACCGAGGACCCTCCTTTTATATGCATTTTTCGATATCGAGGATTGGAGAAAATGGTTTTGAGTAGAGAGCTTTTTTCCCCAATATGCCTCTTATGGCGCCATGCCTCCAAGAAATGAAACCATGGTATTTTCCCCAGCCCGCCTTCAAAAAATTATCCTCCATGCTACTTCAATGCCTGATATGTGTCTCAGCTGTCAACCTGGGCTGCTCCAAGATCTATGGTCTACCGGGTCTCATCAAATTTCAATATCGGGGGTTAGAAAGAATGGTTTTGGGTAGTCCAATTTTCTCCTCGATGTGCCTCTAAGGGTGGCACGTGTCCACGGAATGAAACGATGGTATTTTCCTCGGCCCACCTTCGAAAAGTTATCTCTCATGCTATTTCATTGCCCAATATGATTGTTGATCGTTGATCTGTGGCATTTGAGATATGTGGTTGGCCGAGTCCCATCACCCTCGCGTCTCCACTATATTTTTCCATATGCTTCCATATGTGACCTTATTCTCCAAACTATCACACTTCCATAGATTTAGATCTTCGATATATTTCTGAGACTTGGATCCTATCTGAATTTTTTTATGGTGATAACATAGGATCCAACTGGGGATGCTATCCTCCTTGCGAGGTAGAAAAGAACTATAGAATAAGTGCCTACCCATTGGGCTATGGTTTATTCATGCAATCTGAATCTATTGGTCTTTATTAAAAAACTTAGAATCGACCCAACATAGCTCAAGGCCTTCACCTTGGGCTTCAAATATGCTTCTTTTATTCCAACTTCTTCATGCAAAAATAAAAACACAAAACGATTATGTACAATGAATGGAAGGGGTGATGATATTTAAACGATATAATGCTTGAGGATCCTGCCACTCATAGGCCCTCCTCCAATAGGCTCTCCATTACTTTCCTGTAACAAGTAGGCATTTCTCCCATGGTATGCTGCAATTTTGAATGGGCCCAGCCATAGGTGATCAAATTTTCCATGTTTTCCCTTATCTTCATTTGTGGCATCCCATTTTAGTACCCAGTCTCCTGGTTTGAAGTCGTCCACCTTGGTATGTGTGTCGAAAGCCTCTTTGATCTTGTCTTGGTGTTGTTGGGCATTATGGAAAGACTTTTCTCTGGTTTGTTGTACAGTGATGAGTTCATCCACCCTTCTTCATGTGGCGTCTTTCTCTGTGTCTTGCTACTTCAATAGTCTCATTACCGACAACTCCAATGTAGTAGGAAAAACCGCTTCAGTTCCATAAACGATATGGAAAGGAGATGTTGTTATGGACCTCTTAGGGTATATTCTGTCAGCCCACGGTGCAAGGATGAGATTTTTGTGCCATGCCTTTTTATTCTCTTGCAACAATGTTTTGATGATTCTGACTAAGATTTTATTCGAAGACTCATCCAATCCATTCCCTTGACAGTAGTATGATATACAATGGCCAAGGGTGATATTGTAATCACTACATAAGTTTTCTATTTTCTTGGATTTGAAAGCTGTTGCATTGTCTGTTATAATCTTGATTGGGCATCCAAATCTGGATAGGATATTGTCTTCTAAGATTCGAATGATAACATCATATGTCACCTACCTAGTGGGAACTACCTCAATCCACTTAGTGAAATAATCTATTGTTGTCAGGATCCATTTATGTTGAGATGAGGATTGTGGATGTATTTCCCCTATAAAATCAAGGCTCCACTGTCTGAAAGGAGATTCCATTGAAATGTGTTTTAAGGGAAGAAAATTCAATTTTCCTTTCCCATCGAAGATTTGACATTCATGGAACTTTGAAACCTCTTTATAAACATCAGGAAAAATGGTAGGCCAATAAAATCCATCCCTCGGAATTTTATGCACAGTTGTCTTCCAATAATGATGACCTCCACAGTCACCTTCATAGATTTTTCTGATGGTTTTCTCTACTTCTTATTCTATTAAACAACTCAATAAAATCCCTCCTGGATCTTTCTAATATAGCACTTCATTCACTATACAAAATTTTGTTGCCTTCAATTTTAAGAATCTGGCTTTTGTTTTACTGAATTTCGGAGGAGCCTGCAAAATTTTCAACACAAAGATGATATATGCATACCATGTAGAGTCAAGAAAATTCTGGGAAATTTGTGGAGTCACCTTTTCTTCTTCAGTTGTACTTCCTGACAAGTCTACAATGAAGTTTATTCCCAAGAGTTCACATTTTGTTTGTGCCATCAACTTAGCAAACCCCTGTCCTTTTATCAACTTGGTGGGTTTAATATCCATGTCATATTCTAATAGAACTATTATCCATTTACCCCTCTTTCCTTTAGGATCAGGCTATGTTAAGATGTCTTTCACTCAACTATCGGGAACATAAGAAATAGTATGGGAATGTAGGATGTACACTCTGAATTATTTCAACGCCTTGACTAAAAAATATGCTTGTTTCTCCATGATGTCATATTTCAAAGGAGCATCCCTCAATGTCTTATTGTAGTATGCTATGGGCTTCCCAAAATTTTGGTCATCTTTCGGGAGTAAAACATTGTCAATGTTCTGAGGTGAAGGAGAACAATATGAAATCCTTTTCAAAATTAGGACTAGCCAGTACTAGAGCCTTGTTCAATGCCACCTTGATGTCTTCAAAGGACTTTCTCGCTTCAGGAATCCACTTTATTTCTTGATCATGTTGGTGAGGTGTTTTATGATTTCAACCAAATTTCGGATAAATCTTCTCAGAAAATTCACTTTGCCCAGGAAAGATTGTACTTCCTTTTTACTTCTGGGTATGCCAATTTCTAGGATTCCCTCAACTCTGTTGGGGTCTACCTTTATCCCTACTTTTGAAATAATGGTTCCCAACATATTTCCTTATTCCATGGAAAAACTTGACTTCTTAGGATTTAATGAGATCCCTAACTTTCTGCATTTTTGAAATGCCCTACTGAGATGTTTGAGGTGTTCCTTATCTGAGGAAAAATACACAGTGATGTCATCCAGTTATATAACAATGAATTTTTCTTTTTCATCAGCAAAAGCTATGTCCATAGCTCTTTGAAATGTTTCCCCTGCATTCATAATCCCAAATGACATTTTAGCATACATGAATGTTCCCCATGGTGTGGTAAACGTTGTCTTCTCATGATCGTTAGGGTGTACCATAATCTGATTGTATCCAAAGAAACCATATAACATTGACATATTCTGAGAGCCCACCACCTTCTATAAAATATGATCCATTTTGGGCAATGGGTAGTTGTCCTTAAAATATACCTTATTCAAGTTGCAAAAATCCACACACAACCTGATTTCTACACTCTTTTTTCTAACTGGCACTAGATTTTCCACCCATTTGGAAAACATTAGGTACACTATGATTTTGGATTCAAATAGTTTCTTCACTTCTTTCTCTATCAAAGGCAACACTAAAGGATTTATCCTTCTCAATTTCTTTTTGAATGGTTTGTGATCTTCCTTTATTGGGATAACATGCTGGATTATACTGGTATCATAAACTTTCAACTCATCATAACTCTAAGAAAAAACATCAGGGAACTCTTTCATTAATTTGACATATCTTTCCTTGACTTTAGGGTTGAGCTTTTTGAACACCTTGATGTTTTTTGGATCTTCCGGAGTCCCAATATTGCAATCTTCCACATCCCCTTCATTTACTGTAATATTTGGACTTCTGTCCACATCATTGTCAAAGAGCTTCTCCAAGGGGACCATAACTTTGGGAATGATGTTGTTCTTTAGCTTAATGATATCTCTAGCTACAATCTGATTTTCAAAATACCCTTCCTTTGTGAAAGAAACTGCATCTACCTCATCTTCATAGTATTCATCATCAATGTTTAAATTCTTGAACTCATTCTCCATTTTGAGGAAGATTTCTATCTGTTTTTCATCCTTGAAAACTTGCCAGTGCTTCATATTATCTGGTACTACTGGCCTGTACTTGACCTCAACCTTGTATCTTTTTTCAGGGAAAATTGGAACTCTGAAAATTGTTGTGGAAGTAGCCAAGGCGTCAACAACCTGATTCTGTTCTCTTGGAATTGCTGAAAGATTACATTTTGTTCTCATTTGTAGGTTGTAGACAATTAATGTAATGAATGTAAAGTAGATATATGCTTTAATTCGATTGGATAGATTAGGGATGTAGGAGGGAAAACTATAGAAATCTCCCTTGTATGTATTGTATTGTACCATTATTCTTAGTTGTAAGAGTAGAATATGAAGAGATGAAAAGAAATAACATAGGAAGGCAGAGAAGAAAAAAGATGGTAGAAGTTGTATAAGTAGATAGTTGTTGTTGTAGAACTCATGTACAGAAGCACTTGAATTAATATAAGAATTCTTTGACTCAATTTCATGGTGTTTTTATGGTTACTGTTTACATCTAATTGAATGGTATGTTTACCGTTTTCTTATATACTCTGTTATGCATTTGTTTCAATGCTTTGTGTGTATGATTTCATGTTGAATATATGAAGTCTGCGAGAGGGAGAGTATGAGTTTCAATTATTTCTCTTCCTGAGAATTCCTACAAGGAGTGCAGTGAAGGTCCGCAAGGAGTGCATTGACAAGATTATGAGTTTTACCTCAGAAAATCTCAAGAGAGATAGAATTGTTCTTATACTAATAGAAGTGAAGTTATAACACAAAGTCATGCAAGGTGTGCATAGGTAGGTCAAAGTCTTATACTTTTCCAACCCAGTGAGAGGTTGAAGAACTATTGTCACAAGGAGTGGGTAGAGTTGGAGAGTTCATATAATCAATGGTTTTCGTGAAGGTCGCAAGGAGTGCCAGTAGAATTCCTTGGAATCCTTGAGTTGTATCCATAATCAAGCTTAGGAGGGATAGAGTCTTGGAAAGTTCAAAGGGAGAACAAGGATCGAATTCATCTCACAAAAACCAATCTTAGGAGGAAAGACGCCAAGTTATTTAGCCAGGAATTCTTTGAGGGCTTGAACAGATGGTTGAGCTTCTCAGAGCGAGAAGAGTCGATTTCCCGTGGACCGTTGGATCCACTGGATCAGTGGAGAGGTTAAGGTTGAGTGTATTTCAACACTCACAATCTCAAGAGAGGTAGAAGCCATTAGATATGAATAAATGAGAGTTGTTGGTTTGGGCACTTTGAAATTTGGCATTTCAAAAGTCGAAAGCGTGGAGGAATTCATTTTGGGGAATCCCCAATATGCAAAGTCTTGACACGATTTGGACCATCAGATCGTGGAAAGTTCAGGACCATTGATATGTAGCAAAGAAGTCACAAGTTTGGACTTCGGGGAAAAAGGGAAGAGTTGCATCACGGACTCACAAGTCACAAAATCCCAACGCGCTCAGAGGTGGACCCCGAGACTTAACCGGAGGTCATATGATAGAATAATAAAGGAGGAGCTAGTGGACCGATATCCCATTTCGAGGTTTCAGGAATTGAAGGAGTCGATGGGGACTTACAATAGAAATCGAGAAGTCATGAAATCTGAAACAACTTTACGCGTTAAGTCTGTGGTCATGCTATGTGGTCACATGGAGTAGAGGTTTGTGTCTAGTGTTTTTTCATGTAGGCATAACTTCTAATAAGGACCTGTGGTATTATATGCATTGAAGGTTCCAATGGGAACTAAAGAGCCATTTCGGCTGAAGGAAGTAGGAAGTTCCAAAGACTAGGAGGTCAAGAAGAACCTCCTGAGGTAGGGGTGTTGCGTTAGACCTGCTAAGGGGAAGACTCTATTTGTTGTGTACGATCAAGTTGCAATGTGACTTCCATATTTGCACAGGCTTCCAAGTTTTCCAATATATCAAATTCTTCGAATTTCTCATGTTCGTAGGGGATTTGCCTGCTCATTAGTCTTCTCTTAGATATGATATGGTGCGGGTCATATCTCCTCCCTTGTAACTTTGTAAACCCAAATTCACTGAGTTTGGCTTGAATCTGAGTTAAATAAGACCTAGTCTTTACCACAAAGTGCCCTACCATGAAAGGGAATTTTAAGTTAGATGCCTTGTGCATTTTCAGAAAATGATCTATCTATGAAATGATCCTTTGTCTGATGAACTCTAAGGCAAAGAATCCGGGAGTCAAACATTCTGGTCAATGTTAAGGTCCTTCTTGATAACTGTATACCCAAATTACAGTAGACTGTAAAAAAAAATCCAATCTCCCACCCTGTTTTATGGATCAGTTTGTAAAGAGATTTTCATTTCTTCCAAAACCCTTGGCAGGTTCATGTTGAAGATGAGACTATAAACCCTGGACAAAATCTTGTTTATGAAAATAAGCATGGTGATTCTTTTGCATTCATTTGAGATGAATATTTCTTCAGGGAATTCGGTCTTATTTTATTCTAAGATCATTCTTAGAAAGTGCGTGTAGTACCTAAAGTGTCTCAATGAATTGAAATTTACCAGCTATTGGTGTGTATTGTCAGTGATGGACTTGTCAAAACTTATACAAACTGGCTGACTAGACTCTGACATAAAAAAGGTCAATAGGAAACCCAACATGACTTCTACAATTTTTTTGTTATCCAACCCTAAAATTTGACTAAGTAGGGAACAGGCCCATTGGACTTCACTAACCATGACGCTTACACTGACAGGTAACGACGGACTTTCAAAATGGTGTTCAAGTTTAACAATGGTTTGTAGACATAGGGTTTTTACTTCGGGGGGACACTCTCGGTAGACTGTGATCATTTTATCTTCCTCGAAGGGCTCTGACATAGTGGGGGAAGACTCTAGTATAATGAGGGTGTGTCGAATTGATGGAATATATATTTCACATAAGACATATGACCCTAACTTATTCAAAATGACCTTTTCTTCCTACGAATGCTGTTATGCACACCAGATTATGAACTCTGGGAAAGGGAAAACGAATTCTACGATGTAAGGGGTAATGTAATATTTGGCCATTTGAGGAAGGGTATCCATTTTCCAACATTGTCTAGCAATTTGGATATGTACACGGAAATGGGTGAAACTCTAATTTCTGTGTCAACTACATCGAAATCCCTGTCAATTAGGGCTTCTTCTTTAGAGGTGGAGTCTTTCTCTTTCATGGATAAAATGACAGGGTTGGTGTTCATGATGAAAAATACTTGTAACTCGACGGAGAATGTGCGAAATGGGTTCACTGTTGAGATTTAATTTTGAATGGGGGGTTTGTGCCACTTTTCAAATGTTCGAGTGCTTTGAAACATTATAGAAAAATGACTCGGCACCCTCCTTTTATATGCATTTTTCAATATCAGGGATTGGAGAAAACAGTTTTGAGTAGACCACTTTTTGCCCCAATGTTCCTCTGATGATGCCACGCATCCAAGAAATGAAACCATGGCATTTTCCCAGGCCTGCCTTCAAAACATTATCCTATGCACTACTTCAATTCTCGATATGTGTCTCAGCCATCGAATTGGGCTACTCCAAGATCTAGGGTCCGCTGGGTCTCATCAACTTTCCATATCTGGGGTTGGAAAGAACAGTTTTGGGTAGACCAATTTTCGCCCCGATGTGCCTCTAGGGGAGCTACACGTCCATGAAATGAAACCATGGTATTTTCCCTGGCCCGCCTTTGAAAAATTATCTCTCATGCTATTTCATTGCCTGATATGATTGTTGACCATTGATCTGTGGTGTTTGAGATCTGTGGTTGGCCGAGTCCCAACATCCCCACGTCTCCACTATATTTTTCCATATGACGCCATATGTGACCTTATCCTCCAAACTATCATGATTTCGTAGAGATGTATCTCTTCGCTAAATTTCTAAGACTTGTATCTTATCTAAAAATTGTTATGGTGATAACATAGGCTCCAAATCGGGATATTATCCTCCCTGCAAGGTAGCAAAGAACTGTAGACTAAGTGCCTACTGATTAGGTTGTGGTTTATTCATGCAATCTGAATCGATTGTTATTTATTCAAAAACTGAAAATCAACCTAGCATAGCTCAAGGCCTTCACCTCGGGCTTCAACTGTGCTACTTTTATTCCAACTTCTTCATGCGAAAAGAAAAATGATTTTTTTTTATGTACAATGAATGGAAGGGGTGATGATGTTTAAACGATATAATTCTTGAGGAAGCTACCATTTACAGGCCCTCCTCCAGTGATCTCTCCATTAATATCATGTAAAACGTAGGCATTGCTCCCATGGTATGCTACAATTTTGAACGGGCCCAACCATAGGTGATCAAATTTCCCATGTTTTCCCTTATCTTCGTTTCTGGCATTCCATTTTAGTACCCAGTCTCCTGGTTTGAAGTCATCCACCTTGGTATGTCTCTCAAATGCCTCTTTGATCTTGTCTTGGCGCAACTGGGCATTATGGAAATCCCTTTCTCTAGTTTGTTGTACACTAATGAGTTCATCCACCCTTCTTCGTGTGGCGTCTATCTCTGCATCTTGCTCTTGGAACAATCTCATTACCGGCAACCCCAATGTAGTAGGAAAAATTGCTTCAGTGCCATAAACGATCTGGAAAGGAGATGTTTTTATGGACCTATTAGGGGATATTTTGTCAGCCCATAGTGCATGGATGAGATTTTTGTGCCATGCCTTTTAATTCTCTTGCATCATTTTTTTGATGATTCTGACTAAGATTTTATTTGAAGACTCAGCCAATCCATTCCCTTGAGGGTAGTATGAATTATAATGGCCAAGGGTGATATTTTAATCACTACATAATTTTTTTATTTTCTTGTATTTGAAAGTTGTTGAATTATCTGTTATAATCGTGATTGGGCATCCAAATTTGGATAGGATATTATCTTCTAAGAATCGAATGATAACATAATTTGTCGCCTACTTGGTGGGAAATTCCTCAATCCACTTAGTGAAATAATCTGTTGTTGCCAGGATCCATTTATGTTGAGATACATATTGTGGATGTATTACTCCTATTAAATCAAGGCCCCATTGTCTGAAAGAAGATTCCACTGAAATGGGTTTTAAGGGAAAAGACTGCAATTTTCCTTTCCCATTGAAGATTTGACATTCATGGCACTTTGAAACCTCTTTATAAATGTCGAGAAAATGATAGGCCAATGAAATCCAGCCCTTATAATTTTATGCACAGTTGTCTTCCAATAATGATGACCTCCACAATCACCTTTATGGAACTCTCTGACTGTTTTCTCTGCTTCTTCTTATATCGAACAATTCAATAAAATACCTCATGGATCTTTCCAATATAGAAATTCATTCATTATACAAAAAAAAATTTCCTTCAATTTTAAGAAATTGGATTTTGTTTTACTGAATTCCGGAGGACCCTGCAAATTTTTCAAGATAAAGATGATATCTGCATACCATGTAGAGTCAATAAATTTCTGGGATACTTGTGGAGTCGCCTTTTCTTCTTCAGCTATATTGTCTGATAAGTCTGCAATAAATTTTATTCCCAAGAGTTCACAATTTTTTTGTGCCATTAACTTAGCAATCCCCTGTCCTTTCATAGACTTTGTGGGTTTAATCTCTAGGTCATATTCTAATAGAACTGATATCCATTTACCCCTCTTTCCTTTAGGATCGGGTTGTGTTAAGTTGTCTTTCACTGAGCTACTGGGAACATAAGAATTAGTATGGGAATGTAGAATGTACACTCTGAATTCTTTCAATGCCTTGACTAAAGCATAATATCATTTTTTCTCCTTGATGTCATATTTCAAAGGAGAATCCCTCAATGTCTTACTGTAGTATTCTATGGGCTTCTCAAAATTTTGGTCATCTTTCTGGAGTAAGACACCAACAATTGTGTGTTCTGAGGTGAAGGAGAACAATATGAAATCCTTTTCAAAATTAGGACTGGCGAGTACTGGAGACTTGGTCAATGCCACCTTGATGTCTTCAAAGGACTTTCCTTCTTCAGGAATCCACTTTATTTCATTTCCCTTCTTGAGCATGTTGGTGATGTGTTTTATGATTTCAACCAAATTTGGGATAAATCTTCTCACAAAGTTCACTTTGCCTAGGAAATATTGTACTTCGTTTTTACTTCTGGGTATGCCAATTTTTAGGATTCCCTCAACTCTCGGGGTCTACCTTTATCCCTTATTTTGAAATAATGTGTCCCAACAACTTTCCGTCTTCCATGATGAAACTTGACTTCTTAGGATTTAATGAGAACCCAAACTTTCTGCATTTTTGAAATGCCCTTCTGAGATTTTTGACGTGTTCCTTATCTGAGGCAGAATACACAGTGATTTCATCCAGGTATATAACAATGAATTTATCTTTTTCATCAGCAAAATCTATGTCCATAGATATTTGAAACATTTCCCTTGCATTCATAAGCCCAAATGACATTTTGGCATACATGAATGTTCCCCATGGTGTGGTAAACATTGTCTTCTCCTGATCGTCAGGGTGTACCATAATCTGATTGTATCCATAGAAACCATCTAACATTGACATCTTCTGAGAGCCCACCACCTTCTATTAAATATGATCTATTTTGGGCAATGGGTAGTTGTCCTTAAGAGATACCTTATTTAGGTTCCAGAAATCCACACACAACCTGATTTCTCCTCTCTTTTTTCTAACTCGCACCATATTTTCCACCCATTTGGAAAACGTTACGAACACTATGATTTTGGCTTCAAATAGTTTCCTCACTTATTTCTCTATCAAAGGTAGCAGTAAAGGATTTATCCTTCTCTATTTCTGTTTGAATGGCTTGTGATCTTCCTTTATTGGGATAACATGTTGGATTATACAGGTATCATAAACTTTCAGCTCATCATAACTCCAAGAAAAACATCAAGGAACTCTTTCATTAATTTGGCATACCTTTCCTTGACTTCGGGGCTAAGATTTTTGGACAACCTGATGATTTTTGGATCTTCTGGAGTCCCAATATTTCAATCTTCCACATCCCCTTCATTTATTGTAATCTTTGGACTTCTGGCCAAATCATTATTATCAAAGAGTTTCTCCAAGGGGACAAGACCTTTGGGAATGATGTTTCTCTTTAGCTGAACGATATCTCTGCCTGCAATCTGATTGTCAAAATACCCTTCCTTTGTGAAAGAAACTGCATCCACCTGATCGTCACAGTATTCATCATCAATGTTTAAATTCTTGAAATCTTTCTCCATCTTAGGGAATATTTCTATTTGTTTGTCATCCTTGAAAACTTGCCAGTGCTTCATATTATCTGGTACTGCTGGCCTGTACTTGACCTCAATCTTGTATCTTTTTTCAGGGAAAATTGGAACTCTAAATTTTTTTGTTGAAGTAGCCAAGGCATCTACAACTTGATTTTGTTCTCTTGGCATTGCTTAAAGATTACATTCTGGAAACTTCTCAAGGAGGTCTAGTAACAGATTTCTATAAGCCATCAGTCTGGAATGTTTTGCTTGGTATATTCCTTTGATTTGATTTATAATTAGCTCAGAGTATCCATGTACAACAGTTCTTTTGGCACTCAATTCTTCCAAAAATTTCAACCCAAATATTAATTCTTCATATTCAACAATGTTATTCGTGCATTCAAACACAAGCTTATAAGAACATAATTTGGAGTCTCCCTTGAGATGATTGATCCATACGCTAGCTCCAACTCCTTTGCATGCAACTCCATCAAAATTAATTTTCCATATTTGATCCTCTGCATCATCTTGTTGCTCTAAAAACCTCCTCTATATATTGGTCAGGCTTGTCTTTGTCAACCATAATGATTTATGTTTCCTATTCTTTGAAGCATAGGTCATTGTAGAAAATAGAAGACCCCAATTCAGTTTCCACTGAATAGATAGGATGATTTCTAGGCTTTGATTTGTCGTTGACCATGTATTTAAGAAAAACCTCTCTGTACAATCTTGTGTCTTCACCAAATAAAGGAATAGTGGCATATGGCATGTCCATCTAGAGGGTTCCTTTCAATTTTGAAACCCATGACCTGGAAAACAACATAAAAAAATTTGGAGGGATATCAGTGACCACTATGTCCATCACCATATTCTTTGCGGGGATTTGTGCCAAAGACACCACCAAATCTTTGATCGGGCCAAGGAATTTCACCTTTATTGAATCGAAAGAGAACATATCTTTATAAGGTCTTGTGACATCGAGACCCAATTGTTCCATGACCACTTTAGGCATCAAGTTGTGAAATACTCCCAAATCCAACACAACATTGTGCAGAGTCATGTTGTGGATTTTCAAACTGACATAAAAAGGAGGCACTTCTTCATTTTCATGGATTTCTTCTACTCTCGGTTCAAATATGATGGCTCGATGATCATCTTGTATGTTCACGGTATCATAGGTTTTCCCCATCTTAAGCATCCTAATGATCTAATTTATGTACTCACTATTCTTTATTAATTCATTAAATGGTACATAAATTTTGATCTTGGCCATCTCAATTTCAAAATTAAAAGAGGATGAAGTCTTCTCTACCTATTTGGTGACCGTTTATTTCCTTGCTTCCAATAATTTCTTCCGAGGTTCTTCTTTCTGCTTCCCTTTTTCTACAGTACCCTTTACAATAGAGTCTTTTGAAGCATAATCTTTTTTGGGCTGACTTGTAGAAGGTATGTTACTCTGAGCTTATTTGGTGGGATTTTCCTTTGGAAGATTTTGAGGTACCTTTTGATTTCAAAGGTTATATTGTCTTTGGAATTGCATGATGGTGTTTTTCGATCCTATCTCGTAACCTTCTCTTTCTACTGATACACTTTCCTCCTCATCTTGCAAAAAGATCTCACTTGCATCCATGAATTGGTCGTGTTCTTCTTTGGTCAAGAATACCTATGTTTCTTTATCATCACAAAAGTTTATGTTGTCTTCAAACTATCCATCATACTCTTCATTCACATAATTATTTTGAAAAGGAGGCCTTATTTGTTGTTCCCCTAGATTTCCTTGGTTTCCCTGATTTGCTTGATCTACTTTATTTGCCTAATTCCCCTGATTTCTTTGCTCTCTTTGTATAATCTGTGGAATAGTTGGTCTTATCGAATTTCTGGGTGGACCATCAGCCTGTTCTCTAGGGTTAGGCCTATTTCCCAGGGCAATTCTCTCCATCATTCTTTCCATGTTTCTCATCATTGCCTCAAACCTTTCTTCTGATGTTTGTGATGTCGAAGGCTACGTTTTATCCTGAGTTATGTTTATGTCCCGACCATAAATAGTTTTCATCTTTCATGAAGCCAATAGTTTTACTTTGAATTTCATGGCATCGATCATCATATCATCTAATTTGGCAGATACGTGTTCCCTCAATAATAAGGCAAAATCACTTTCAAAAGAATCAACATATC
>ML784242.1:208737-241892 GCA_009831015.1 Picea engelmannii | reverse complement strand
AAAATGTAATCCAGGATTCTTAAATCGAACTATAAAGAATTGCAATAGGGAGATCTCTTTCCTGTGATACTATTCAGAGCTTCAGTTCATTTTAGCAAGTTAGATAGAATGATTTCCTTACTACAACACTAAGTGCTTTTGGAATTGAGCATATATAGTGCGCAGCTATCTTTGAAACAAAAGACTTCCCTGGGTTGATAATTTATGTTTCACTTGGTTGTTTGAAATTAATTAAGCAATTATAGTGACCAACAAAGCTGCAATGTGACTTCCATATTTTCACAGGCTTCCAATTTTGTCAATCTATCAAATTCTTCAACTTGCTCATGTTCGTAGGGGCTTTGTCTGCTCATTAGGCTTCTCTTAGATATGATCTGGTGCAGGTCATATCTCCTCACTTGTTACTGCATAAACCCCAATTCATTGAGTTTGGCTTGAATCTGAGGTAAACAAGACCTTCTCTTTACCAAAAAGGGTCCTACCATGAAAGGGAATTTTAAGTTAGATGCCTTGTGTATTTTTAGAAAATGCTCTATCTCTGAAATGATCCTTTGTCTGATGAACTCTAAGGAAAAGACTCTAGGAGTCAAAAAGATTGTTAAGAGGTAATGTCCTTCTTGATAACTGTATACCCAAACTACAGTAGATTGTAAAACCAACATCCAATCTCCCACCCTGTTTTTTGGATTATTTTGTAAAGAGATTTTCATTTCTTCCAAAACCCTTGGCAGGTCTGTGCCAAAGATGAGACTATAAACCCTGGACATAATCTTGTTTATGAAAATAAGCATGGTGATTCTTTTGCATTCAGTCGAGATGAATTCTTCTTCAGGGAATTCGGTCTTATTTGATTCCAAGAGCATTCTCAGCAAGTGCAAGTAGTACTTGAAGTGTCTCAATGAATTGAAATTTACCAGTTGTTGGTGCATATTATCAGCGATAAACTTGTCAAAATTTATACAAAATGAATGACTAGACTCTGACATAAAAAAGGTCAACAGGAAACCCAACATGACTTCTACTACAAATTTGTCGTTATCCAACCCTAAAATTTGACTAAGTAGGGAGCATGCCCACTGGACTTCAATAACCATGATGCTTACACTGATAAGTAACGACAGAATTTCAGAATGGTGTTTAGGTTTAACAATGGTTTACAAAAATAGGGTTTTTACTTTGGGGGGACACTCTTGATAGAGTGTGATAATTTTATCTTCTTTGAAGGGATCTGACATAGTGGGGGAAGACTCTGGTATACTGAGAGTGTGTCAAATTGATATACTTTATATTTCACATAAGACCTCTGACCCTAAATTATTCAAAATGACCTTTTCTTCCTATGAATATTGTTCTACACAACAACTTATGAACTCTGGGAAAGGGAAAACGACTTCTACAGTGTAAATGGAAATGGAATCTTGGGCTTCTTCAAGGAAGGGTATCTGTTTTCCACATTGTCTTGCAAATTGGATCTGGACATAGAAATGGGTGAAACTATAAATTATGTGTCAAATACATCGAAATCCCTGTCAATTAGGGCTTCTTATTTAGAGGCGAAGTCTTTCTCTTTCAAGGATAAAATGACAGGGTTGGTGGTCATGATGGAAAACACCTATAAATCAACGGAGAATGTGCAAAAATGGTTCACTTTTGAGCTTTAATTTCGAATGGGGGGTTTGCACCACTTCTCAAATGTTTGAGTGCTTTGAAATATTATAGAATAATGACCTGAGAAACTCCTTTTATATGCGTTTTTCGATATCGGGGATTAGAGAAAATGGTTTTGAGTAGACCACTTTTCACCCCGATGTGCCTCTGATGGCACCATGCATCTAAGAAATGAAACCATGGTATTTTCCCTGGACCGACTTCGAAACATTATCCTTCGTGCTACTTCAATGCCCGATATGTGTCTCAGCCATTGATCTGGGTCGCTCCAAGATATACGGTCCGTCGAGTCTCATCAAATTTTTATATCGAGGGTTGGAAAGAATGGATTTGGGTAGACTTCTTTTAGCCTCGATGTGCCTCTAAAGGAACCACACATCCATGGAATGAAACCATGGTATTTTCCCTACCCCGCCTTCAAAAAATTATCTCTCGCGCTATTTCATTTCCCGATATGATTGTTGACCGTTGATATGTGGTGTCTGAGATATTTGGTTGGTTGAGTCCCATCACCCCCGCATCTCTTCTATATTTTTCCATATTCCACCATGTGTGACCTTATCCTCCAAACTATCATGCTTCCATAGCAATGTATCTCTTCGCTAAATTTCCAAGACTTGGATCCTATCTAAAAATTGTTATGGTGATAACACGTTGATGCACTTGTTCATGGTACAGGTTGAGGTATAGGTTGGTCCATGGTTGATGTAGTTGTTTATGGTTGATTACAAGTTTAGGTACAAGTTTATGCATGGTTGATGCATGGTTCAGGTTATTGGTACAGGTTTACAACAGTATATCTCACAATGATAGTGTGACCGTGGTTCCATCATTCTACTTCTATGTTAGGGTGGTTGGATGGGGCAAGGACAGGTGGTTGTAGCCAGAGAACATAGGGGGTTGTAGCCTCCTTCTGGTTGTACCCAGAGAATTGGGGAGTTGGAGCTTCCCTCATGTTGTAGCCTGAGAAGCTAGGGGGTTGGAGCTTCCTTCAAAAATCATTTTGTGGTTTTCTCCTTCTTTTCGTTTCCACATAAAACACTGGTGTACTGTGTATGTGTGTGATTTCTCATTTGTTCATTGTTTATTTACTCTGCAACTATTGGATGATAATCAACATTGATATAACACTTGGATTTTATGGTGAAAAAGGATATTATTGCTCTATTACTGATTCAGCCCCCCCCTCAGTAATCCAACATAAGCATCGCAAGAAATGAATTATCTATTACTATGATGAAAAGTACTCACCGAGACATAAATGTAGGGAACAAAATTTCTTCTAGATTGATGCATCAACTTCATCTTCCTATGCATACATACCATGAGATGAGACTCTTGACCCAAAGGATTCTCAACCAAGTGTTCACACTTAAGATTATGTTGCAGTCCCTATGGAACAAAAGGAACATGTCATATCACTTCATACCCTTTTGGGTATTTCATCCCCATAGAAATTGAATATCAAGGGATGCATAAAACATAAGCGAGTTGTGGTGTTGATTGATAGTGGTAGCACCCATAATTTTATTCACCACAATATTGCTGAGGAGATCCATTTTTTTGTCCACCTTGTTTCTAATTTTCAAATCATCATTGTTGTTGGGAAATAATACCCTACGGACTAACAAGCTAGGGCTGAACTTGTACACAGATCAAGACCTTAAAGAAACCAATTTTAACCTATCACCCCAATACTCAAACCCCTTTTTCGCACACAAGCATGGAAAAGGCCTACTAACCTTTTTTTATCGATGTTTGATGTAGATCCTCCATTGCACTTTATCCGCTTGCTTGCGCTGCTCCTTCCAAAGACAATCCTACAATCGAGACAAAACACTATGCATGCATGTTATTTTTCTACTTGGGGGTTAGATATTAAGCATAAAACAAATAAAACATATATAACTCGTGCATTGGGATGAGAAAAGTATTCTTTTATTAATCTCAAGATGAATCAACTTACAATAATGATAGAGATCGGCCACCGTTCCACAATCCTGATCCTGGGTTCCTCCTCTTCATGTCCTCCAACTGCTTTGCTTTAATTCTCCTTAAGCTTGAGGAAAGGCTAAAGGGTTGGGAAAAATGGATTCGACAATTGGGCAGAGTTTCTTTGCTATCTTTTTCCTCCTCCAAATAGTACCCTTACCCCTTCTTTCATAGGCTAGAAGGAGCTAGGGTTTTGGACGAACTCTCGGCCATGCATGGCCGGGAGTTTCAGTTAACTGACCCATAGCTTTTTGTCCCATCGGCAACTTTCCATTTTTTGTGATTCTGAAGGCAAACGCGGGTTGTAGTGGGCCTGCTAACATTTTCTTTTGGATACACGCGGGCTATAGTGGGCCTGCTAGTGTTCACATGTGGGCTGTAGTGGGCCTGCTAGCATTTACTTTTTAAAAATGGAGTTTTTAGAAGAGTTGTTCAGTAGTTTTTTGGAAAAAAAGGGATATGAGTTGGCTTGATGCCAGGTAAGCATGTGTGGTGTAATTTAGGGTTATAACAGATGCCCCCTAATGTGTGAGGTCAGAAGTGCATCTGATGGCTGAAATACATTACCAATCTTTTACCAATCTGTACTGATGTGCTGAACGAATGAGCCTAAGGATCAAGAATCAGGAGGTGCCATCTGAAAAATAACAAATGTCTCACCGAGGCAGGCATACCCATGCTCGGGATAAAATAGAACCATGGATACCAATCAAATACACTATAGATCCATGTCAAACAACTATGAAGAGTAGCCGCGAATAATACACAGCGGAGCTACATCTCAAAATCAGAAAGATATACATATAAAGTATCCATCTCCCAGAAGCTGATTTGGCCTGATGGTTGTACTTCAGATCTCGAGCAAAAACTTCAAAATCTTCTAAAACTCGGGTAGGAGTGTAATATGAGTGTACAACTGCACTACCCAGAGGTCTTTGATGGCTCGTCGGTTATGGACTTGATAATCTTGATGATCGGACTGAAGGCTTCAGTGATTTCGAACAAAGACTTTATTGGACATTCAGGATGGTCGGGTATGCGGACAAGAGACATATTGCAGAGGGGCCGACTCAAGCTTAGTGACAAACTTCCCTTGGATACTAGCACGACAAGTGATAAGACTCAGGCAGCATATCTGTTAATCATAAGTCTACGAAACAGGACGCAACGCAAACTCTCCATATGTTTGGAAGAGTAACCAAACGGTGGAGGACACAACTCTATATAACGAGCAAATCTTCCTAAGGTCGTACTACATCCCATAGTATGATGAATCAAACGGACAGATGTGCTTTATCCAAGGGTGACTCATGATGCTGCCAATAAAGAAAATACTTTTCCCATCCTCTTTTTGGGGTATATTTGATTTTTTTGTTCTTTTTGATGATGTTTGAAAAAGAATAAAGGAATATTATGTTACAATGGAGGAACGAGTACAACAAACATACAAGTTCAAGGCACAAGGACAAGACCGATGTTCTAAGGAAATGATACTCGAGAAAAATCCTCAAGTGGCCAAAGGTGTTAAGACGCAAAGGCAAACTATTACTAGGCTGAAGGGTAAAGGATGCAAATGCGGTTGATAGAACACACAATGGTAACATCCTTCGATGTAAGCTTAACGAGCCCAGAGAAGGTAAGCTCGGTGATTTTCATATTTAGAGAGAAAGAAAAAGCATAAAAGGAAACTCCATTGGGGTACCTTTTTCGTCAATAGTCTAGTCGGTTCGAAAAAGGGATAAACTAGCACCGATTAGATGTCAATTCAAAACCATTTTAACGAGTGTGAAAAGGACAAGATCACTAGGCTATTTTTTCACTTTTAAGGAGTCTAAAAAAAGCTTAACTATGGACTCCGTTAGGAATGTTCTTCTGGACCATTTTAACGAGTGTGAAACAATAAGGTCACTCGACGATCTTTTCAATTTTAGGGAGTTTGAAAAGAGCTTAACTATGGACTCCGGGGGGGTTTCTTTTTCGTAAATTTAGTCCCTCAGGCCCAAAAAATGAATAAAATCTTACCTGAGGATACTCTTCTAAAGAATGGGAATTCAATAGAGTATTCCTTTGTTTGTACAATTGACCGTCCAGACCGAAAAAGGGGTAAACTACTGCCGGAAAGACGTGACTTCAAATTTCAGTTTAACGAGCGTGAAAGGTCACAAGATCCCTCGACAATCTTTTCATTTTTAGAGGGTCTGAAAAGGGCTTAAAAGGAGACCTGTTTAAGGAATGTTCTTCTGGACCAGTTTAACGAGTGTGAAGAAACAAGGTCACTCGAAAATCTTTTCATCTTTAAGGAGTCTGGAAAGAGCTTAACTAAGACTCCATAATGGTTACTTTTCTCAGTTGATCCGGACGAGATCGAAAATAATAAATACAGTCTCACCGGATGTTTCTTTTGGGTCTCAAAGTGAGCTTGAAAAACAACAAAGGTAGCCCATGATCGACACTTTGTGGGTCGATGTCAGGTATCGCTTCGTAAGACCAGGCAAAAACGTCGTGGAATTCCTTGAAAAGATCCGTGTAAATCTGAATCTCTTCGGGGGAGCAATCCACTCCGACGAATACATTCTCCATGACGCCAAGGTTTCGGGAGATGTTAATAGGTATAGTTTCAGCGATAGTCTCCATATTCCCTTCTGTATAAATTTCCTGTGTAGATAAGAGGTTAATAGGACATGGTTGATCTCCCGTCATGGTGATAGTGAATTCTCCTGCCTCGATTCGGTGTAACTCTGGGAGGAAATAAGATCTTTGATGAAGATCGTAACAAGGTTTGTCCGAACTAGTCATTGCTTAGATTACTGCTTCGTCCGAAGGCAAGACTAAATCTAACGAATCGGTATTGGCAAGGGAACCCTGAGCCCAGACAAGCTCTAGAGGTGGATCCAACTCTTGTGCAGGAGTCAGATCAGGAGTAGCTAAAGCTTGTTGGACCAAAGAGTACACTACTTTAGCAGCCGACAAGGGCATGGACATGCTAGAGTGCCCCGTCTCATCCATCGTGGCTGATGGGGAAGGAAGAGTCCACGGATCCTGGAAGTAAGTCGTGCGGAACGACGAGACATGAAAAATCTCAGCCTTGTGGTGAGTTGATATAAACTTGACATCGCCCTGAGGAGGTGGGTAATCAAAAGTACCCATCAAATATGGGCACAAACCAACTCCTACGTTAACGACACCGGCTTGAGGATTATCTATCATAGGAACCATGGATGCCCCCAAAGCTGGGTCAGGTCTAGAGAAGGACAATTGATCAATGGTCACTATCCAGCCTTCATGTGGAAACAATAAGACTTGAAAAACTGTAGTGACCACAGCTTGCATAGCATAAGTCCAACTATGACCTAACAAGAGATTGTAGTCGAGGGGGGCATCGACTACCTCTACTTCGACACACACGGTCTTTCCCCCTAACTGCATAGGGAAAGAAGGAATGATGCCATGTGGTCGGAAAGAATGACCGTCGAACGCAGTGAGGAGAGTAGGTGATGTAGACAACTCGGGCTAACCAATGGCTTTCCAGCATGCTAACGACATAACGCAAGTTGAAGCGCCCTCGTTGACCACCGTGCGAAAAATATTCCGTGTAAAAAATTTTGTGGGATGAGCCACTACTATATGAAATGCGACGTGGTAAGGCAGACGAGGTTTCAAGTCAGTCGTATCCAACATGATGGTACCCAGGTTACAAGTCTCAGTAGAGCCCAAAGAAGTCAACAAGGCTTTCCTCTGAGCAGGGCAACTTTGGAGGACCTCCAAAGCGGACATAGCACAAGGGGTTTGGGATAAATCTTCCACCACAGAGTAATTATGGGCAGCCCTTGCGTTTGGATTGTGAGAATCTTTCTTAAATGCACCCTTTGGAATGTGTGTCATTGTTTCTGCCAACATATTCTCAATCTGTAGAGGAAGAGATGGGATCTTAGCTTCTTTGCCTTTCTCAGAGGCGCTTGGTTTACTATAGTCATGCACTCTAGTTGTTATTAAAGCATCACCCCTAACCATATATACGTTCGTGGAAGAGGAATTATTTGGAGGAGGGAAGGTTTCCTGGATGCCCCCTTTAGCACTTGTAGAGGCTTGAGTTAAATTTTGCCCATGCTGAAAGGGATTAGTCAACACGGCTTGTTGTTGCTGTGTGACAAACTTTTGGGCCTCCGCAAGTCGAGGACATAAATGTGTCGGGTGGTCTTCTGCACATAAGTTGCACGGATACCTCTCCTTCCTCTTTTCCATGGTGCCTTCGCCAGCATTATCAGTGGGTTTTTTTATCCCCCTTACCCTTTTTGCATTTTTTTTTCTTCCCTTCAGGCTGCTGGGTGGCCTTTGGGTTAGTCGTCTGTACGGAGTGTACTTCCGACATTTGGGTAGGAGGAGCAGCCAAAGAAGTAGTCTGGCTGGCCGCTGAGTGTTGTATAGATAACTGTTGTAATTGTTTTTTCAATTGCTCAGCGGGCTTAGTTTGTGTCGAATCAACGATACCGTCGGCATGTGGTCCGGCTCTCTATCTGGTTTTATCCAGTATCGATCGTGGTGCATCTGGTAGGATGTTGTACAATAGACCAGACTGAGAATAGATAAGCTCAAACTGTTGAGCCCTCATGATGGCATCTTCTTCGGAGAAAACCCCAGAAGTTGCGACGTCTTTGGATAATTTTGGTTCTAAAGACTTAAGGAACCACTCAAGCAGGAATGTTGGTGGCATTGGTACTTTGATTAGACTCTTTCGGCGTCGCCACTCTTGGATATGATCAGAGATATGGTCCGCTATCGTCTGCTCGAAATTGGCTAGCAACTTTGTGCCGACGTCGTATCTCACAGGTAACTAGAAATGGTTAAGGAAGGCCATCGCCAGTTTTCCAAAAGAAGAGTATCGTGAATGATCAATCTCTATGTACCATTTCGCGACACTCCCAATAAGAGTGCGTTGAAACAATCGCAACTGGAAGGAGTCATCTTTCAGTGAGTTAGATGAACACCAAAGGTGGAAAGTAGTCACGTGATCACCTGGATCTTCGTTAGGCTTGGCCTCGAACTTTGGAATGTCTGAAGGAAACTTCATTGGCATAGGAGGCCAATGTGGATCGTGACAGATAGGATCATTTAACAACCGTGTTAAATATGGCAAGTGTAACGTCGCCAGGAATGGTAGTTTGGGTTGTTGTTGATAGCCTGGATAAAAGGGTCCTGGAGTTTGATTGGCACCAGGTTGCCAGGAAACGTTTGGCTGCTGGCCCGGATTCTGGTAGAAACCATGGCCCTGACCAGAGTAAGGGTTTTGCATCTGTGGAGACATCATTGGCTGATTCCCAATAAAGGACATAGGATGTTGGGCATTCATCGTGTTTGACAGACTTTGGGAAGGATTACCCCATGTCGGTCCCGATGGGAGAGGCATAGAAGTCTGTCTGGGGTTCCATTGACTATGGAAAGAATTACCCCAGAACGACATTCCAGATGAGGGAATGGATCCTTGTCCTAAGTTCCAAGGTCCTAGTATATGTGCCCCCAACACAAGAATAGTACCTTGTGCCGGAGTAGACTGTCCAAAAATGGGTGTGCCCCCAGATGGGAAAGAAGTAGATGCGAAAGTGTTATTACCAAACATCATGTTCCAAACAAATGGTGAAGAACCTACCGACTGAGTTTGCGCAGGTGTTCCTTGACTCCCGGCTCCAAAGAAACTTGTGTGTGTAGGTTGCTCGGCGGACTGATGATGCAGACCACCGAGCGAAGGGGACGAAGGAGAGATATGACCTCCAGCGTAAGGAAAAGCATTGAAAGGGATAAGAATGCCCCCAATTTGACCTTGCAGAGGAGTGTTAGAGCTCCCTCCCCCCAAACCCAAAGTCTATAAAGTGGAGTGAGTGAGTGCAGGACTTGTACCTGAACTAGGCATGCCGTATGAAAATGGAGGGCCTGTCGCACTAGGTGTGAAGGGAGGTGTGGCTGCCATGATAGATGGGGTCGGTCCACTGTGCGACGTAGTTGCGGCCGAGACCATGGTGGCCCGGACCACCGACAAAGGCAAGTTAGGAGAAGCTTCTCCTGTGGTAGAAATGGTGATGGGAATGGAAGAATTCCCAGAGTAAGTAACAACATTTGTTGCCATAGATGTGTGAGGCACTGACAGGCATTCATAAAATTGAGTTGGCACAATAACTTGCGGCCAAGTATTAGTGGTTGAGGTTTCAACCAATCCAAGATTGGCGGTCAATTCCTCCAGGAGTTGTCCGGGCTCAATGGTTGGTAACTCGGTTGCTTCGAAAGACCCTTGTTGGTCTAGATTCCACCTCAATGGTGGCGGGGGTGGCTCTAGGATAACCGGCGGCAGGCCCAGAAGCCTTCGTGACCGACGGAGCTCTGAATCCTCCACTGTGTGAGAAGATTCATGACACGCTAAGGTATTCTACATGAACAAACAGTAACACACACTAAAAGAAGCCCCTATGAGATAAGACAAGCAATCAGTAACTATTTTGAAGAACAGTTACAACAACCAACACTAGAGCAACTTACCGGTGCAAGTGCAACTCGAATACGGAAGCACCCTCCGGGTATACTCTGCAAAGCATGGCCCGATGTATGTCCTAGGTACTGCGGTATACCCCCGCAGTCACCTGTGTATGTCCCTAGAAAAGATTGGAAACTAGTTTGCCAGCACGCAAACAATCACCAGGCAGGTACAGTCGATAGTCGGGTAGACCACAATGAGCAGGGTATCAAGCCCAAAACCTGTCAAGGGTATCGAGAGAAAATGGTTCGGAAGACAATTGAGGACCTCGAACGGATTCGAGACCCACGAAGCTCTGTGGAAAATGAGAACGATGGAATCCCTCAACAAATCCTCGATATGTGTTCTCCACTACGCTTGGTCCAGCTTTGGAGGGGTTATCTCCACTACCTTTCCTTACGCGACCTCGTGTTTAGCCCCTGTGTTAGAGGGGGGTCCCGGATAACTTTCACGTAACTGGACTTCTACACTCCCTATGAAAGACTCCAATGTTTGATTTGAGTGGCCTTGGAGAATTTACTCTCCAACTTATTCCAAGGCCCTAGTCCTGAGCTAGTGTATGAACCCTACAAACAAAAAGTCGAATAGTTTTTTAATTAGTGTTGCTTTTAATGGGATTTTTTACGTCACAAGGTATGAAGGTGAAACTGATGGTGTGTAAAGACTCAAAGCAAAATGAACAAGAAATGCTTGGAAACAAAAACTTTTACAAAAAAATGCAAAAACCAACAACTTTTCAACAAGAAAGACTTCTTTTTCTTTTCGAATTTTCTAAGATTTCATGCAAAAACTTATGAAAAAAGACTTCTTCCTAGCTACTGATGCATCAATAAAATCTTCAAACAAAGAAGAAAATGAGCAAGAGAATTTTTTTTTTATTTAATTGCAAAATGAAGCAACAAAGGGAAAATGCCGACAAGCACAAAACCAAGAAAACAAAATAAAATTTTGGCTTAAAGCGCAAATCACAAAGAACCAGAGAAAATATGCACAAAGGCAATCAAGAAAGCACTGATTCTAACACTTGTCTAAAAACCATAAAACAAATTTTTTTTTCTTTTGTCTTTTCTATCAAAACATCAACTAAGAAAAACACAGGTTAAGGATAAGAGGCCCTAACCTACTGACTGTGCAACCCTAGACTCAAAACCCCTGAGAGGAAAAACTTCTCACCACAAGAGGGGATAACTACCCCACCCTGAATGAAAAGAAACCTGACAAGCCCGCGACTGTCAATGAAACAACATGCGTGCAAACACGTGTTGAGCTATAATAGAGCACGGGTACCCGTGGGCTGAACTGATACAGGCCACGTGTATGTGAAAAATCCAATATAAAACTAACCACAGACAGCCCAGACCTGGAAGAGGCCTCTAGTTTTGACAACCAGGGTCTCTTGAAGGCTTGGATGCTTCTTCTTTAACAGAAAAGGAAACTAAATGCAAAAAACTAACAAACACAATAAAGCAGACTAAGACAAGACTGTGAACCAGCAAGACCCAGACAGGATCCAGAAAGCCCCGCGAGAATGTAAAATTATGACAGGGAAGAGGAGACTGGCTCTTAAGCTCTCTGAGTCCTACACGCTACTGAAACCTCTACAACAAGCGTTCAAACATGGGCTGTAGAAGGTTAGGGCACGGGTTACACGTGTGCAGGCCTTCTGCAGGCCGCGTGTACCTCTGTGTGTCCCGATAATAAATGTCAAGCAACAGTCAAGGAAAAACTGGTATTTAAGAACCAGGTTCCCTGCTAGCTCTGACCTAACAGAAAACAAACAAACAAAGAAACATAAAATCTACTTATTTAAACTACCCAAAAACCTCACTTAAATATGGAAACCCTGAGAGTAAATATCCCCAGTGGAGTCGCCAATTCTGTTGTTGGGAAATAATACCCTACAGACTAACAAGCTAGGGCTGAACTTGTACGCAGATCATGACCTTAAAGAAACCACTTTTAACCTATCACCCCAATACTCAAACCCCTTTTTCGCACACAAGCATGGAAAAGGCCTACTAACCTTTTTTATCGATGTTTGATGTAGATCCTCTATTGCTCTTTATCTGCTTGCTTGCGCTGCTCCTTCCAAAGACAATCCTACAATCGAGACAAAACACTACACATGCATGCTATTTTTCTACTTGGGGGTTAGAGATTAAGCATAAATCAAATAAAACATATATAACTCGTGCATTGTGATGGGAAAATTATTATTTTATTAATCTCAAGATGAATCAACTTAGAATAATGATAGAGACTGGCCACCGTTCCTCGATCCTGATCCTGGGCTCCTCCTCTTCATGTCCTCCAACTGCTTTGCTTTAATTATCCTTAATCTTTAGGAAAGGCTAAAGGGTTGGGACAAATGGATTCGGCAATTGGGCAGAGTTTCTTTGCTATCTTTTTCCTCCTCCAAATAGTACCCCTACCCCTTCTTTTATAGGCTAGAAGGAGCTAGGGTTTTGGATGAACTCTCGGCCATGCATGGCCGGGAGTTAAAGTTAACTGACCCATAGCTTTTTGTCCCGTTGGCAACTTTCCGTTTTTTGTGATTCTGAAGGCAAACGCGGGTTGTAGTGGGCCTGCTAGCATTTTCTTTTGGATACACGCGGGCTGTAGTGGGCCTACTAGCGTTCACATGCAGGCTGTAGTGGGCCTGCTAGCGTTTACGTTTTAAAAATGGAGTTTTTAGAAGAGTTGTTCAGTATTTTTTTGGCAAAGAAGGGATATGAGTTGGCCTGATGCCAGGTAAGCATGTGTGGTGCAATTTAGGGTTATAAGAATCATCACTAATGGGAGTACGGTGAAGTTTGGGGGTGGTTGTGAGAATGTCAAACTCCAAATGGGGGATTATCATCTAAAAAACCACATGTTATCTATTTCCATGGGGGGTTGTTATATTTTATTGGGTGTGGAATGGATTCGCACTCTGGGACTAATCACAATGGATTATCAAGAATTATATATGAGCTTGACCCAAGAGGTTCACACCTATACCCTCCAGGGTCTCCAAGCGGGCTCCCCTTAAATCATCAACTCTCACAGGATGGAAAAAATGTTGAAGAAAGGCCACCATGGTTTGATTTATCAATTTCATGTCATCCAGGTCACTAATCAAGCCTCTCTGATAGTTCATCCTATCCTGCAACTAATCTTGGACCCCACAAAGATACAATCTATGCATTAGTGGCCGCGACCCATGACCTTAAAGTTCCTAAGGGGTTTCCTCGGTCTCACAGAATATTATAGGAAATTTGTACACAATTATGGAAAAATTGTTAAGCCCTTGACCGACCTTATTGAGAAAAATGCATTTCATTGGACACCTACTACTGAGAAATCCTTCACAGATTTAAAGTGGGACATGTGCACTAATCCTATCCTAGCATCTCCTGACTTCAAAAAAACCTTTGTGGTGGAATGAAATTCTTCTGAAACTAGTATAGGCGTAGTGCTCACACAACATGATCAACCTCTGGCCTTTACTAGCCAAGCATTGAGTGGCCACAATTTGGGAAGATAAACATATGAAAAAGAAATGATTTTCATTCTACATGTAGTGCACATATGGCCACCATATCTTTTGGGAATCCATTTTCATATCAAAACAAATCACCATATTCTGAAGTATTTTTTGGAGATGTGGTTATCCTCCCTAGAACAAAACAAATGGTTAACCAAAATGTTGGGGTATGATTATGAAATCATATATAAAAATGGTAAAGACAATATAGTAGCCAATGTATTTTCAAGACAACATGAGGAGGATGGATCCCTCTTTTCCTTATCCTTACCAGTCCCTGATTGGATTGAAGAAGTTTGACAAGAGTGGTTAACACATCCGACTATAGCCAGGTTAATTCAATGCCTTCAAGAGGACCCTAATTCTCTCATCAAGTACACTTGGCATGACAATATTCTTCGATCCTGGTTCTATCGCCCTCTTCAAAACTCAAGCCAAGGATCTTAAAAAAGTTGCAGTGATCAGATATTCCAGGTCAATTGGGCTTCCAAAAGACCTATGCCCGCACTCGCTATTTCTTTTCCTAGGTAGGCATGAAGAATAATATACATCACTTTGTCACAGAATGTGACGTGTACCAATGTAATAAAGGTGAAACCAGAAAGTCTCCAAGATCTATACAACCCATACCCATTCCATCTTTGATGTGGACAGACATCTCCATGGAATTTATAGTGAGACTCCCGAAATATGGGAAACATTACGTCATCATGGTGGTGGTTGATCGTGTCTCCAAGTATGCTCAATTTTTGGCATTACCACACCCTTTCAGATCGGAACTAGTTGCACAAGTTTTCCTTGATCATATTTTTAAGTTACATGGCATGAACACATCTATTGGATCTAATCGTGATCCAACTTTCACCAGCACATTTTGGCAAGAACTATTTAAATTTGAGGGCACCCAACTGAACCTGAGCACCTCCAATCACCCCCAATCTGACAACCAAACATAAGTGGTCAAAAAATGTTTGGAAACCTAATTGCAATGTTTTTATTTGGAAAACGAACATCTGTGGGTGCAATGGATCCCCTTGGTTGAATGGTGGTACAAAACTTCATATCATACATACACTAAAATTACCCCATATGAAGTAGTGTATGGCCAACGACGACCTACTGTCACTACCTATCTTCTAGGAACATGAAAGTTCCAATATATTGATACTGTGTTGCAAGGTCGAACAACTACCCTAGCGACATTGAAGGATAACCTCCACATGGCCCAAAATCACATGAATCAATAGGCATACCAACATCGTTCAGAAAGGGTTTTTCAGGAAGGTGATCAGGTGTTTCTCAAGCTACAAACTTACAAACAAACATCTCTCAAATACCAAGGACATCACAATTTGGCACCCAAGTTTTATGGGCCCTACTATATCATCAAGTGTATTGGTTTAATATCCTACAAATCCATCCTTCCAGCTACTTCCAAAATCCATCTAGTGTTCTATGTTTCCTGTTTGAAGAAAGTGGTGGACAAAATTGCAGGGTCCAAACCATATTTTTGGAATTAGATGAAGAAGGATCCCTTTGGCTCCAACCAAAAGTAGTCCTCAATGCACGTGAAAATCCATTGCATGGAATAACTATTAAGGAAATTATGATCAAGTGGAAGGATGCATCACCAAAGGATGTGACTTGTGAACCATCATCCATACTCCAACAATTTCTGCATATTTCTCCTTGAGGAAAATGATTCTTTTGAAGGGGGAGGGCATGTTAGGATCTAATCCTAACCCATATTCATGGATCATTAGTTAGTAGGATATGTTTTCTGTGTGATAAATGTTGAAATTAGTTAATAAGGCCTATTAAGGATAATAAGTCAATGTAAGAAGACTTAATATAATCTTTCACTTCTAGAAAGATCTTCCTGTAGAAGTTTCCTTAGAAAGTAGAGTTAGTCTCAATAAGAGTAGGAGGTATTGGATATTTTTGTCTTGGATATTATTTTAATAGATCTCTGATCTTCTGTAGGTTTCCCCATCGAAGAATAAAGTGAATATTTCCATCTTTAATAAAGATGTTATTTTTGGTGTTATTCTAGTATTGTTCTAGTTGTAATCTTGTTGTTCCATTACTGATTGCTAAATGTTTTTGTTTTGCATAATATAATTTATCTAGTATATTTCGCATTCCAAATTTAATAACCATCATCTCATCTGTATCACACATATATAGTCAACATAAGACAATATCATAAAAAATTTATTTAGAATTCAAATTGTTTGTATAAAGAAATTCAATTTTTTTTCCCAAGCATGAGATTCCCTCTCATTTGTCTTGGTTGTTGATGCAATAGGTATCACTATTTATTATGGATTTTAGAAGCTCCATAATTGAGCCCTATTTTTCCTTGCAATACTTCCATCTTGCATTCAACTAGATAGATCATTAGTATTTCTTGTGAAATATACTTTTATTGCAATAGCCACAAAGTCAACAAAGTGATCTTAGAATTGTTCCTGCTTAACTATTCAATCACTTCTATCATTCCATTTATTAATCATAGTGAACTTGTCAATCCCTACACTTGTATTATCAACAACTAATATTTTCCTTCTCTATCCATCATTACTCTGTTTCCTTATCAGATATTTCATGTAGTCCATTTTCATGTGACTACTTTAACTTGCAACTCTCTTATTGCAATATCTAACAACTTCTGAAATGTTATCAACTCTAGGAGTCGGTAATAATTGTAGAATTTCAACTATTAGCATCATCATTTATATTAAATATCATACATGTAGATATTAACAAAAATGCATTCAACAAAGGCATTCAATCATAAAAACTCTATAATGTATGAGTGAAACTCTACCACTTACACACAATCCATGAGTGCAACTCTTCATGCATATCTACTAAATGCACCCTTGCATTGATTTCATAATTATATTTATCTAATTCATATATCCTACCATGGTTATTTGGAAGTTCTAGCCAATTCCTCGACACATCATCCATACACTTCCCTTTGCTTGTAGGATTAAACCACAATCCAATACCCCACAATCCAAGACCTAGTTATGAGAAATAAATACTACACTACCTAATTGCAAGAGAGAGAGAGAGAGAGGAGAGAGAAAAATAGAATCAATATTCACACATAAGAGACTAATAAAACAACTCTAATAACGATGTATTAATACTTTATAATGATTACAATATATAGGACTCTCCACATGAGGATTAATGCACACTATGTTGGGATTTCCGTGCGCATGTTGAAGTAAAAAATTAACTTCACCCAATAACAACAATTAACTAAAGTCAAAAGTTTCTAATAATAACAAAAGGTAAAAAAATATATGTGAGAACTTAGTAAGAAATCTACATGAAGTCAACATGCATTCCATAATAGAAAAAGTCTCCTAGAATAAGACTAGAGTCCAAGAATGGAACTAAATTCTTAACTGAGTGAGAATTTGCTAATTATGGAAAGTCACTAAATAAGTGAAGTGAGTTAACTCAAGTATTATATGGGTAATGCACACTTCTCTAAGAGGATAATATTCTTACTAAAGAGCGCTCTATAGCCATGAAATAGGAAATATCTTATAAAATTAAGGAAAAGGAATTATGTCCTAAAAAATAGGAATTTGCCTAATGGTGGCTAAAAAATAGGAATTCACCTAATGGTAGCTAAAAAATAGTAATTCTCCTAATGGTGGTTTATGCTCCCATGAAATTGGAAACCCATGTTGTTTTCCCATGGTATTACATATAGGAATCCACCGAATAAAAGTAGACCTGCTATAAATAGACATGCTATAAATAGCAATCCTCCTAAATAGTAGGAAAATCCAAAACAATGAGTATGTCACTAAGTATGTAGTTGATCATGCACCCCAACACCCCCCATGAAACACAACTAGGGTGTGCAAAATAATGATTCTTGGTAATATGAATCCATGTTAGGTACTCATGTATAAGTATAGACGCATAACAAATGAAAAAAAAGTGAGGTAAAGAGGGAAAAAACAGGGAACAACCCCCCCCCTGAAAATATGTTGCTAACAAGAAAAGAATGCTAACATGTTCAATGGATAAGCTAATGTATCCCTCACTCCTAGAATGTTTCTCAATGAATTTTTTTTTTCAATGAAAGGATTTGTGAACATGTTTTCCACCTACTCTGTAGACGAACAAAAATACATTTCAACGACTCCATACTGAATCTTTCCTCGAATAAAGTGCATATAAACCTCGATTTGCTTGGTCTAATGCCTCTGATGTGGGTCTCTAGAAAACATGAGATTACTCTAATTATCACACCATATAACTATCAAATGATGAAAATGAACTCCCAACTCAACCAAATAGCCTGATTAGTAACATTCACTACACACCTGTACTCTCCCTGTACTAATGATGCCACAATTGTTGATTGCTTATTACTTGACCAATAGATAGGTTCTGATCCAAGGTAGAGGAAATATCCTAAAGTGTATTTGTGATCAGTGCTATCACCTGCTCAATCTGAGTCTATGTAACCAACAAGATCCAAGGAATATATTTATGCATACTGTATACTGAAACTAGTAGTCCCCTTGACATATTTGAGAATCCTCTTTGCTTCCTTCCAATGAAGCTCATGATACTCCTTCATGTACCTGGAAATGGATCAAACTGCATAATATATATTCGGTCAAGAGTGTGTAAGGTAGAGAAGACTCCCCACAAACTATCGATATATAGTACAATCAAACAAAGGTGATGAACTGACATCCAATACTCTAAACCCTAACTGAAAGGGTGTTATATCTATATTGAAATATGTCATTTGAAACTTATCTAGTATATATACGACATACTTGGACTGAGACATCTTTATTCCTGAATGATTCTGGCTAATTTCAAGACCAAGAAAGTAATGTAACAATCCCATATCTGTCATAGAAAACCTGTCATGCAAAGTGGTGCTCACTATAAAAATGGAGGATGATGAGCTCTTTCTGATGATTTAATCATATATCAATAGAATTGAATATATGTTCCTCATCATATACACATTAGGATCTGATATACATCTAATAAAACCTCTAGAGAGAAGATAAGAGTCCATTTTATCATACCATGCCCCAGGTGCTTTCCTGAGTATGTATAATGACTTCCTCAACTTACAAACTAGTGATGGATCTTGAGCATATCCCTCTAGCTTCTCCATATATATTTCCTCATTAATATCTCCATGCAATAATGAATTATTTGCATCCATATGGTGTACCTCCCACTTTCTAATTGTTGCAATAGCTAGAGCTAACCGAATGGAATCAATCTTGAATACCAATGAAAAAGTATTCTCATAGTCAATTCCTTGTACCTGTGAGAAACCTTTAGCTACTAACCAAGCCTTATACTTTTTAATGTATCCATAATTATTCCTCCTTGTCTTTAAAACCCACTTACATCTAACTATTGGGTATGTGTTATATTCTTGTCACGAGTAGTAGTGTCTACATTGCGTCGGGTGCGCAGGGGGGTGAAATCCCCCATGTGGGTGTTTGAGGGTAGTGCCCCCAAGAAAACATTTTCTGCCTAGGGAAACCTATCACATATTTAGGTGGATTGTTGGCACATGGTTTCTTTGCTGATGGATTTCTACTTACAATTAAGGAATTAGGGTTGTTGACTAATCCAGGTCATTGGGTTAGGGTTTTGGATGACTTTGGATCCTATATGTATATTGTATTGTAAAAAATGTAACACTATGAATGAATATATAATATGTTGGTTTTCCCAGTTTTGGTTTCCAAGGGAAAAATCTCTGTGTAATGTTTGTATTTTCCATTGTATTTTTTCTGTTCTTTTACTGAAAATCTATTTGCAGTAAATATTGTACAAGGTTAAAATCTACATTTGGTATCAGAGATTTGTTGGATTCAGAGGGACGCCTTTTTGGTCAAGGGTTTGGATTGGGACTATGATAAGCCTTGTTACAGTGGGATATTTGTGGTATTGATTTTTCAGGTGAAAAGAAATGGCAAGCAATTCGAAGATGGAGATTGAGAAGTTTAATGGGAAACTTTTTGAGTTGTGGAAGCTCAAGATGGAAGATCTATTGGTGGAAAGAGATCAGTGGATCATGGTATATCCAGGTACTGCACCTATATGAACTTCAGTAGATGACTAGAAAAATTTGGATCGGAATGCAAAGAGCATAATCTGACTGTGTCTCTTAGATTCGGTATTATTGAATGTGTCAGAGGAAGCTACAACCAAGGATTTATGGGATAAGTTGGGGAATTTTTATCCATCTATGTCCCTAGTAAATAAACTATTCCTGAGAAAGAAGTTGTATAACCTGAGGATGAGAGATGGAGACTCGATGGTAGAGCATTTTAACACCTTCAATACTATGGTAAATCAATTAGTATCTGTTGATATTAAAATTTTAGATGAAGATAAATTTTTCAGTTTATTGTGTTCTTTAACAAACGTGTGGGATAGTCTAGTTGTGTCCATAGGTAGTAATACAAATTCCTTGAATTTTTATGAAGTGGTATGATCCTTGTTGTCGGAGGAGAATAGATGAAAGAATATGGAAGGACAGAGCATAGATGCATTATTTGCAAGAGGAAATTCCTAGGAAATAAATAGATCTAAGTTCTCAAGTGGGATATCTAAGTCTAAGGGTAGATATAAATATCCCAAAAAGTTTGTAAAGGTATGTTGGAGATGTGGAAAAGAAGGGCACTACAAGAAGCAGTGTAGATCCAAAGTTGAGAAAAAGAAGGGATCTGAAGAGTCTCCTTCTACAGAAGAAAATACCTCCAAGGAAGAACGAGGGGATGTGTACTTGGATTCTTCAAGAACACATGAAGATCATGAGGAATGGTTGGTTGAATCAGGTGCATCATTTCATATGACTCCCCACGAGGAGTAGTTCTGTGAATATGAAAGGTATGATGGAGGTAATGTTTTCCTAGTTGATGACTCAACAACCAGAATCATATGTTGAGGAAAATTCAAGTTGAGGATGATATATGGAAGTATTAGAACACTTCCTTGTGTTCTTCACATCCCACGTTTGGCCAAATTTTTTATTTCTATAAGAAAAATGGATGATGCAAGGGTAAAAACAATATTTGAAAAAGAAACCTACAGGATGGTTTGAGGAGAAATGGTGTTGTTGAAGGGAGTTTGGTTTGGAACTCTATATAAGATTCAAGGAAGCACTATTATTGATGGGAGTAATAGTTCCATTGTTCCTAATATTGGATTTTAAGAAGAAAGAACTCCTACAATCTCTGGATAAAAGGTTATGTTGTGGCATCAAAGACTAGGGCATATCAGAGAGAAGGGTCTTCGACTACTACATGGTAAAGGTATGGTTGAAGGTATGTCTAACTTCTCTTTGGATTTTGATTTCTGTGAACATTGTGTATATACGAAGAAGAATCAGGTAAGATTCCCTTCTGGTGCAACGAGGGCAAAAGGAATTTTACAGCTAGTTCATAGTGATTTTTTTGGATGTGTATTGATCCCATCATTGGGAAAATCTGTGTACTATGTATCATTTATAGATGAATTCTATAGGAATACTTGGATATTCTTCCTTAGGAAGAAATTAGAAGTCTTTGACAGGTTTAAAGAGTTTAAGGCTATTGTTGAGAATCAAACAGAGAAAAAATCAAGATGTTGAGGATAGATAATGGTGGAGAGTTCTACGGGAATGAATTTGAATAATTCTGTAAGAAGTGAAATATAGAAAGGTATAAGAATACTCCATGTACACCTCAGTAGAATGGATTTGCAGAAAGGATGAAGAGGACGCTGATGGAAAAAGCAAGTTGCATGCTCAGTGGTGCTGAGTTAGGACAAGAATTATGGGCAGAGGCAGTGGGTATTGCATGTTACCTGGTCAATAGATTACCCTCATCAACGTTGGATGAAAATACTCCACAAGAGGTATGGACTGGTAATAGACCTTCTCTCACACATCTCAAGGTATTTGGATGTGATGCATATGTTCATGTTCCAAAGGAAAACATGAGTAAGCTAGATAAGAAGGCTTAAAATAATATCTTTATTGGATATAAAGATGGTCTCAAAGGTTATAAGATTTGGAACCTAGAAACTAAGAAGGTAGTGTATATCTGAGATGTGGTATTTAGAGAAATGAAGGATGATGTTAAACATGAATTCCTACAAAGTAAGGAAGAACCAGAGAAAATAGAGTTTGATTTAAAGGATGATGAGTCAGACTCTATAGAAGAACATGAATAAGAAGAAGAAGATCCTCATACTCCAGTATTGAGGAGATCAGTTCGAGAAAGAAGGATCCCAAAAAGGTATAATCCATCTAATTTAAATTCAAATTTTGCTTTGTCTATTACTGATGATGATCCTAGAAATGTCATGGAGGCAGTGGATTCAAAGGATGGAAATCTCTAGAAAAGGGCCATGGATGAAGAAATGGAATCTTTGGATAAGAATGAGGCTTGGGATCTAGTGGATTTTTTGAATGGAAGAAATCCCATTGGAAACAAATGGGTATTTAAAACTAAGTTGAATGCAGAAGAAAAAGTGGAGAAATACAAAGATCGATTAGTAGCAAAGGGATATTCCCGGGTTGAGGGAATTGATTTTGGTGAGTTTTTTTCTCTTGTTGCCAAGTTAACCTCTATAATATTTTTGTTATCTATTGTTGGTGCATTTGATTTTGAATTAGAACAAATGGATGTGAATACAACATTCCTACATGGGGATCTAGAAGAATAAATCTATATGAAGCAACTAGAAGGTTATGTTGTGAAGAGAAAGAAGGAGCTGGTATGCAAGCTGAAAAAGTCCTTGTATTGTTTAAAACAATCACCAAGGATGTGGTATCATAAATTTGATACTTATATGCTGGGACTTAGCTTCACAAGAAGAAAAGAGGATCAATGTGTGTATTTTAAATTAATTGGTGATCATTTGATTGATTTGGTCTTGTATTTGGATGACATGTTATTGATAGGAAACAACAAGGAGATTATCCAGGATGCGAAAAATCATTTTTCCTTTAAATTTGACATGAAGGATCTCGGTCCTTAAAATTTCATTTTGGGCATGGAAATTAAAATAGATTGGAAAAGAGGAAACTTTGTTTAAATCAGAGAAAATATGTCGAGACAATATTCCAGAGGTTTAATATGCAGGAAAGTAAACTAGTCAAGTTTCTTATTCCAGTTGGTGTAAAGTTATCTATGGATTAGTGTCCCAAGACACGGGAAGAGGAGGAGGACATGTCTCATGTTCCATATGCGAGTGAAGTTGGCAATTTGATGTATGCAATGGTATTTACTAGACCAAACATTGCACATGCAGTGAGAGTTTTGAGAAGGTATATGTCAAAACCAAGGAAGGAGCACTGGACAGTAGTAAAAAGGGTTTTTAGGTATTTTTGTGGAACTACTAGCTATGGATTGTACTACAAAGGAAGATCGATATTGGACAGAGTGGTGGATATACATGGATTTGTGGATGCAGACTGGGATAGAGATCTCAATCGTATGATATCTACAAGTGGGTATGTGTTTACCCTGTTTGGAGGAACAAGAAGTTGGATGAGAAAAAGAGAGGCTGCAATGGCACTTTCAACTACAGAAGTTCAATACATGGAAACCACTCATGCAAGTAAGGAATCAATATGGTTACAAAGATTGTATTCAGGTATTGGGTTGGTACAACAAGCTATAAGGATAGATTGTGATAGTCAGAAGGCAATTTTTCTGGCGAAGAACACAAATTATCATTCAAAGACAAATCATATTGATGCTCAATATCACTTTGTGAGAGACATGATTGAAGAGAAGAAAGTATTGTTGATGAAGGTGGAGACTTTGAAGATTGTTGTAGATTCTTAACAAAATCTATGAGAACTAAGAAGTTATGTTGGTGTAGAAGATCCATGGCCATTGTTTCCCTGGATTGTTAACTATGTAACCCTATAACCCATTGTATGCAAAAAAAAAAAAAAGTGGGACAAATCCCCCCATGCAGGGGTTCGGGGGAAGCAGCCCCGAGAAACGTTTTTCTACCTATGGTAATGTGTCACATGTTTAGGTGGTTTTTCGTCACATGGTTTCTTTGCCAATGGATTTATATTTCTAGTTAAGGAATTAGGGTTGTTTACTAATCCAGGTCATTGGGTTAGGGTTTTGGATTCCACTGGATCCTATATGTATATTGTATTGTAAACAATGTAACACTATGAATGAGTATAGAATATGTTGGTTTTCCCTATTTGGATTTCCAGGGGAAAAATATCTGTGTAATGTTTGTATTTTTCATTGTATCTTTTCTGTTATTTTACTGAAAATCTATTTGTAGTAAATATTTTACAAGGTTAAAATCTACACTAACAAGCTTCATGTTGGAAGCTAGAGGAAACAACTCCTATGTGTTGTTTTCTATTAGGGAATTGTACTCCTCTTTCACAGCTTCCTTCCAATGGGGGTTTAGTTTAGCCTCTACATAAGATTGAGGATATGATCCAAGTACCTTATAACAATAAATAGGCACCAACGGCTGCATGGTAGTAAAATCTTGCAGAGGCTCCACAAATTGAGATTTGGTTCTCTGTGGATCAGCATGATCACACACTAGATCACCTACTCTTTGAATATTATTTTGTTCCCATCATGGTCAATGATTTGGAACTGAAACTTCTTGATATTGATTATAAATATCATAAATATTAGATTCAGATATCGGATCAAAATTCTAATCAGAAAAAGTCTCATGATTTTCTACAACTAGTGGTAGTGGAGATGGAGGTGTGGACTTATCCAGAAGCACCTGTGAAGGACCCTCTTCAAAATTAACACTCCTTTGAATGAATATTGTATTTTGATAAGTATCTAATAAACTATATCCCTACACTTCCTCTAGATATCCAAAAAAAATACACTCCTTACTTTGAGCTTCCATAGATTTCCTCCTATTGGAAGGGATCCTAGCCCATGCACAAGAACCAAAATTTTTGAAGTGAGTGACTTATGGTTTCTTCCCAATCCAAGAATCATATGGAGTGACTCCCTTGAATGGTTTATCAGGAAACATATTATGTATTTAGGATGCACATTTGGTAGCTTCATCCCATAACTTTAGAGGTATTTCTCTAGCTTGCAACATACAGTTGGCCATCTCTTTCAATGTCTTGTTCTTTCTCTCTACTACCCCATTCTATTGTGGAGTATAGGGAAATGTGTTTTGCAAATCTATTCTTGATTCTGAACAAATATGATAAACATACTTATTCACACACTCTCCTCCATTGTTTGTATGAAGCTTCTTAATCGTCTTCCATTTTTGGTTCTCAACTAGATGCTTGAAATCTTTAAGACAATCAAAGACCTTAGATTTTAATTTGAGAAAGTAGACCCATGTATATCTCAAAAAAACATTAATGAAAGTAATAACATACTTATATTTATTGATCGATGGGTGTGGGAAAGGACCTGTAGTGTCATTATGAACCAAATATTGAAGTGATGATTCTCTCCATGATTTACCTATGTTGAACTTCTCCTAAGGATGTTTTCCTAGTATGAATCCCTAGAAAACTTCGTCTATGTACTAAATGTGGGGTAATACTTCTACCATTCCACCCTTACTAAGTTGATCTAAATATTTAAAATTTAGATGCCTAAACATCTCATGCCACAAGCTGGACTCTTCATTGTGTTAGAAGAGATACATAATCATATTTATGAGTGAAGTGAGAGAATTTGTACAACCTGGAATGGTTATTAACCTCACCAATGGAAATTTTTGAACCATTTGACAAGTCAGAAGTAATAAACGAGTCTGGAGTGAAATCCACCTTCTTCCATCAACCTGAATGAGTTATTTGATATATGGAGACAAGAGTCACTGAAATATTCAGAACAAAAAGTACATCCTCAAAGCATCCATGGTCTAAATCAACTCTACACCTACCACACACCTCAGTAGGATAACAATCTCCCATGAATATTGGTGGTCTGGAACAAGTCTCTAAGTATGAAAAAGGTCTATCCAATGAGGCCATGTGATGGGTATCCCATGAATCAAGAACCCGAGCATTAAGACAATATTAAATATCAAGTAATGGATGAACATTACCTCTTTCAGGTTATGTATTTTTCCTTTCATTATCTAGAATACAATCCTCAAGGTGATGTTGATCAAGTTTCCGTGCCATGAGATCTATGGTATTTTTCATGCAAGAAATCTTAGGATGGAAACCCCTGTTACAATAGGAACACTTTTTCTTCTCATTCTTTATTTTTTATTCTTTGGAACTCGATCTCTCATCTATGTAATTTTTTTTACCTTCCTTTTTCTCTTGGTCCTTTTTTCCCTTGTTATTTTACTTATTCTTCTTTGAACTTCCTTGAGTTGTAAGTGCATGGGAATTAGAATTATTAAGTTCTCCTCTTTGGATGAGATTTTTTTTCTCATGGATAAGTGACACCATGAAATCATATAGGGATGGAATATTCCATGTAGACCCCATAGCTAACCTGATAGTATGAAAAGAAGAATTGTAGAAAGAATACTCTAGTCCTAGTTTGGTTAGAATTGAAAAGATGAAATGTTCATCTTTCTTATCAATTCCACAAGACTTAACATAATAAAGAAAAGTTTTAAAATTACAGAAGTAGTCATGTAGGGTCTCAAAATATCTTTGATTCAATGCATGTTGTTCATTCTCCATTTGATGACCTCTTAGATTGTCTTTCCTTCCTAGGAAATCCTTCAACTTTTTCCAAATATCGTTAGGAGTCTTGCAAGTATTGACATGAAAGAGGAGATCTAGAGAGATTCTCAAGAACAAAATATTGTAGGATTCATCTATTTTGTTGAAGTATTTTTATTTATCTATGGTTGAAGTAGGCTCAACCTCAGTCCCCATGTTGATCGTATACAAACCATTTCTTCAAAGTAGAAGCTCTATCTTGGGCTTCCACTCAAAGTAGCTGAAGGGTGTCAATATCACTGAAGAAGATGGTTGATACATAGTTCTCTATGGGATGTCCAATATGATATATAAACATGAAATAAAAGTGAGTACTCCCTCATAATAATGGCTCTGATACCATGTAGCATTAAACCACAATCCAATACCTAATTGTGATATGGAGATACTACAATAGCTAATTGCAAAAGAGAGAGAGGAGAAAGAAAAATAAAATGAATCTTCACACATAAGAGACTAAGAAACCAACTCTAATAACAATGTATCAATCCTTGATAATGAGTACAATGTATAAGACTCTCAAGTAAAAAAGTAACTTCTCCCAATAGAAAAAATTAACTAAAGTTAAAAGTTTCTAATAATAAGTAAAGGTAAAAAATATAGGTGTGAACTTAGTGATAACCCTACATGAAGTCAACATGCATTCCATAATAGAAAAAATCTCATAGAATAAGACTAGATTCAAAGAATGGAACTAAAGTCCTAATTGAGTGAGAATTTGCTAATTATGGAAAGACACTAAATCAGTGAAGTGAGTTAACTCCAATTATTATATGGGTAATGTGAACTTCTCTAGGAGGCTAATATTGTTACTAAAGTGCACTCTATATAGCCATGAAATAGGAAATATCTTCTAAAATTAATGAAATAGGAATTATCTCCTAAAAAATAGGAATTTTCCTAATGGTGTCTAAAAAATAGGAATCGTCCTAATGGTAGATAAAAAATAGGAATTTTTCTAATGGTGGCTTATGAGCCCATGGTTTTGGAAACCCATGGTATTCTCCCATGGTATTACATATAATAATCTATCGACTAAACATAGACATGTTATAAATAGAAGTCCTCCTAAATAGTAGGAAAAATGGAAAAAATGAGTATGTCACTAAATATGTAGTTAAGCATGTACCCAAAAATTGCTTGCTCAATCATTTGGATGCCTTCCTTTTTGACCCAAAAACTATACTAAGAATATAATTCTATGGTGTTCTTTAGTGGTAGAAAAAAGGTTGTAGTCCAAACATTAGCTATAAATAGGATGTTTCCTTGGATACTTGTGTGGCACTATAGCCTTTCCATATCCATCCATACCATGGCCTCATACAAGACTATATTTACTAGAATGCATTCCTATAACAGGGTCATACCCTTTTATTTCTTTGGTTATTAACCCATAACCAACAAATTCATGACATATTATTATATCACATGTATATATTCAAAATGTAACAACTTTTATAATTATCACATCCATTCTTCCTTTAACACACCTACCGCCATATTATTTCCATCAAATGCATTCAAATTATACAATGATGTCATTTTATAAAATAAAATTTGGTTGAGGGAATTCTTACCCAGATTCCCTTCACCAATTATGCAACATAAATACATAAACTTTATCCCTGCATATGTCGCTTTAAATAAATTTGATGTTACATGATTAGTTGGTAGCACTAGGAGCTCTCATTCATCCTTCGCCAACCTCTTACTCAAAATTTCATATTTATGTTGCTCCTTTTTATATGGATGAATTCCATATGTAGCAACATCATCAACAACACTTGCATCCATGCAATAACTTTCCTCTTTCCTAGCACAAAAACCACCATTAGCAACTTTCATATTCATATATATAACAATACTACTCATAGTATTAACATGTTATATATATATATATATATATATATATATATATAAACACATATCCATTCATTATTACACATTTATATGCACTAAGAATCCATCCTTAGAATGCCCATAAATGCATTTGCATTCCAATTTCGTGTGTTATGTATGGTTGTCCAACATGCCATAACATAATTGCTTCTACAAAAATTGTAACAATCTCTTCCATCATGTACCACTTTTGTTGTTGTTACTGGCCATCCTCAAGTATCATTGTAATCATTGCACATGATTATTTCTTCCCTGAGAACTTTTCTAGCCAATCCACTGATCCAAATTATTTTCGGCACGAAATGAGAGTAGAGATATAATAAAAAATGTATAGAAATGTATCAGATATCCAAAAGTATAACATAAATATATTAGATATATAAACACAAAGATACAATAATACACAATTTATATTAATGTGTGAAATGTATAGAACTGTAAAAATACAGAGTGAAAGACTTGCTATAATGGTGGACGCTTATATCTGAGAAGCGATGTGGCAATTAATCGCATTCGCTAGAAGATAATTGTTACAATGAGGCTCCAAAGGACTTTTTAACATAAGTAAAATCCAAAACCCTAACCCCAAAAGATGAAAATCCAAAACGTTTGCGGGCCTCGATGGGGGTAGTTGATATGCCAACTTCCCAAGGGCGTAACTTTTGCATATGATCTCTGTTTGGGCTGCTTGATACACCATTACAAAAGGTATAACTGAAAATAATTTTATGAAGTTTTTTGAGGCCCTAAACGACATTTTCTTGGGGCCCCAAAAAATGTCGTTTAGGGCCTCAAAATAGACCCAAAAGTTTGGAACCTGAAAAACTGTCGAAAAAACTACCAAGGTGGAAAATTGTTTTTCAAGCCAATGGAATAGGTGGGTGGACACTGATATCCAGTTGGATCAATCCTCCCTCCTTAAGAAGAAATTGTATCCATTGCATTGATTTCCCAGGGGATAGGGGGAAGTGTTTGTTGAATCCAAACCTTGATGAGCTATATTCCTTGGTAGAGAAGTTGTGTTTCTTAGCTTGTTGAAGGATGTCACGAACTTGTGACTAGAAAGGTTGAAAATTTTTAGCCAGTATGGATACATGAGATGACTTTGTGAAGAAGAAATCATTTCACTTTTCTTTAATATTGTCGACCTTCTTCTGTTGGACAAAAAGTGCTTGGACTGAGGCTGAAGTGGTTGCAGTGTTATTCTGTTCACCTTTTGAATAGACTATGAAGAAGATAAATTCTGTAGTATGAGATACTACCTTGCAACACTGTTTAGGTGGGATAGTATCTGGAACTACTTCCGGTGTCCTATAGAGATTCCCTGTAGAGTAACAATGACACTACGAGGTCGAGACTCATAAATAACATGGAGCTTCCACATATATGGTTGGCCCAAAAGAACATCACAAACATCCAATGGGGAAACATCACATAACACCTCATCCTTGAAGGGATGGATGCCATAGGATAGGTGACATTTTTGGATGACACAAAGATGTCATCCCTGGAAAAGCCACCCAATGTTGTATGGTTGTGGGTGTGTTGTAGTTGACAATCCCAGCTGTTTGAAAACCTCTGTTGAGATGAGGTTCTTCTACCTTTCGCTATCAACAATAAAATGCAGCAGGGTCCCCTTCACCCACATATGTGAATGAAAAAAATTCTCTCCCTCTTTAGGATCTGTTGGTTCTTCTGGTTCAATTGTTGTGGTCTCGATAGTAGCAGTGGGGTTTGCATCGATGATACATCTTCTTCCATTTATTTCCGAATCAGATTTTGAATCAGGGTTTGGTTCATTTTATTTGATCTCAACCACCAATGATTGTTTTGAGAAACATTCATCAATTTTGTGCCAAAGTATTTTGTTGAAATCACACCACTTTGCAGTGTCCTTCTTCATCTTCCCGTGACCCTTATTTTCATTTGGCTTGGACTGGTTTTCGGAAAGTTGTTTGTTAGGGTCGTATTTATCATACTTTGGTTGTTTTGGATTTGTAGACCCGAAGTCTTTCTTGTTTTGATGCTTAAATTTCTGCTCAATTTAAACAACATATTGATAAGCGACACCTAGTGCTGAAATGTACTAAAAATCCATTTCAGTTTGTATGTATCTGTGTAGAGCCCCATGGTATTTCAAAACCAAATGTCACTTAGAGGCTTTGATACCCATCTTGGTGCATAAGGTATGGAATTTATTGGTGAAATCCGACACTGCTTGGTCCCTCTCTTACTGCAATGTGGTTCATCTCATGTACTAATAGTCATAGTTGCCAATAGGGTAATATTGTTCCTTGACTACATCCACAAAAACATCCTAGGTGGGATCAACCCCATATATTCTAGACTCCTTTGTGGAACTTTTATCCCAATAAGTTTCCCACCATTGTTTAACATAGGGGAGAGTGACGCAAACGCGCCACCCTCACGGGCACGTCCGCTCATACAGGACCTTCCTCTCTTCTCGGCCCGAAGAACTCAAAGGTTCTCTTAATTCCCTATCGGGAATCTTCCTACCCACAGATTCTCTTCCTTGCGTGATCCTCATCCTTAACTTCTCGAAGGATCGGAACTCATGACTTCGCGAGTCCAGTAGTCGAGCGCTACACCCTCGGATCCCCAAGACCTGATGGTCAGTCAACTCGCTGACTTTTCCTTGAGGGATTTCGCTACTCGCGACCTCACTACTCGTAATACTAAACTTTTGGTTCTCCAACCTCTGATACCCGAGGTACCGAAACTCCGATGCGCATGTGTGACTTGACTGTCCACAGCCATCACTTCTCTCGGGGCTTCCACGCTATCATGACCTCGTCACTCGCGTCTTCGCTATTCACGAGGTTGAATAACTTCCCCATCAACTCCTGAGGTCTGAGGTGCCGAAACTCATGACCTCGCTCCCTCGCGACCTCGCTCCCTCGCGACTTCGCTCCCTCGCGACTTCACTTCTTACGAAGTCAAGTTCTCGAGCCTTTTCTCGCGAGGCTCCGATGCATGAGATCACTTGCGGATCCAACGATGCTCCCGTGATCTAGATCCAACGGTTGTCCTCTTTCTTGCGCCTTGCATTCTCGTGACTCAGAGTACCCAATGGTTGGGCTCTCACCCTGTGAGCTCCCGCGTTTGCGAGATCCTTAGATATCCTCCACCTATCCTTCTCAGATGGATGCTCCTGATCCTTTCGCCACTTCATTCCCTCGTGCATCGTGACTTTTAACAACAATTTCTCAACCCTTCCACTCACGAGCTCCCGAGATGCGAGGTGCCACCTGTCCACTTGCCAACTCTTGTGGACCCACGGTATCCTCAGAGTAGTCGAGATCTCTCTTCTCGTAATCTCACGACTCTCCTTACTAAACTTAGGACACTTTTCTCCCGAGGACACGATAGGCAATCTCGTGAACAATCCAACGACCCTGACTGACTTGGATCAACGGTGCTGCCCCTCCTGAGCTTTGAATCCTCTCCACGCCTGCGCAGTAACTACCTTGCACCTCTGGGAGATCCAACGGTTCTCGAAACCTCGTGAAATCTCTTCTGAAGATTTCGTCCATCCATTCTCCCCTCAAGGATTCTGTGAAATAAAGAAGTGTCTCTCCACGAGACGTGTTTGTTCGCTCGCCAACCTGCGACGCTTTCCTCCGACTTCCAACGACAGCTTTCCTGCACTTGTTCTTCGGTGAACTCGAAGACCTATACCTTCTGAGCTTGTTCTGGACTTCTCAATTCCTTCAGAGAACTTCTTGCACGCACTCCTTGGGGAAAATCTTCCACAACATCTAAGTGTTGAAGTTGTTTGACTCTGTGCAACTCTTGCAACAACAGTCTTTGATTCCCTTTGATCAGATTCACAATTGAGACTTCTTCTTCAGCCTGCGCACTCCTTCCATGGCTTCAACAACCCACTTCCACTTCTGGGTGAATGAGAACAAAAATTAAACTACTGAGCCCACATCAACGCACTCCTTGCGGATGAATTCAACTGCACACCTTGCAGGAATCTCCTGGCTCAGATAGAGAAACAATTGAACCTCATTCACTCTCCCTTTCGGAATTCAGTTTGAAACATGAAATCACATGCACAACATATACAAGGCGAATGCATAAAAAGAAAGAAAACATTCATGAGCATAACCTCAATACACAGAGAAAACAACACAAACCATGTGCTTGAATCAAAGCTTCCTTCTATTAATTCAAAGGCCTATACATGGTGTTAACTCCCAAAACGAAACCGTCCTTTTGGTCGAGTTTTGGGTGGATATCATAACTTTGGGTAGTAGCTTCAAGTCATTTTTGAGTTTTTCAGTTCAGAAAAGTTTTGGTTTTTGGTGTGTCTTAGGAAATAATTGAAAATAAAGTCTTCTATTTCGGAAGTGTGACTGTTTACTTTCAACAGCTAACATTATGTAAAAAGGATTATTGTGTGCTGTGGAAAGCGATAGATTTCAACAGCTAACAGCGTTGTTTCATCAGTTCAAGGTGTTGTGGAAAGTAACGAGGTGCGAGAAGCTCGACAGACAGTTCGCACGTGGCACGATACGGAGAATATTTGCTTTCGCGCTAAGAAATTTTTAAATGATGTGGCACGTGGTTTTGCTTTCCGTAGCTAAAGTGAGTTTTCACATCAAAGGGTGCGTTGTGGAAAGTATTCACTTTCCGCAGCTAACAGGGGTCTCCGAAGGGTTCGCGTGCTGTGGAAAGTAGCAAGCGAGCCTGATGACAGGGATAATCTCCAAACGTCGTAGCTGCATAAAACACGGTTCACGTGCTCATTATCCACGCATGCACGAAATAATGAAGTGATC
>ML784242.1:120585-191172 GCA_009831015.1 Picea engelmannii | reverse complement strand
ATAGTAAATAATTGTCTTTTTCCTTCTTTATTCTATCTGTATACATGTCTAGCACTTTCTTTGTTTTAATTGTAACCATAACATATGAAAATATTCATACATCAAAATTTGTTAACTAAAACCATATCATACAATTTTGGTAACATAGGCACAGTTTTTCCCCTTTATGGTCACCCGAAATATTATTTTTTACTTCATATGATTGGTGCTATTCAATTCATAGTTATGACTGCATAGCTAAGTTCTTATATCCAAGACCTTTCCAATGACTACTTTATTTCTCAATTCTGAGTTTTGAGAAAACAATTATAGTCATTTAATCGTTACCCAAATTATCTTTTTCACACTTATTCACCAAGTCCTATATTGGTCATGTCCATGCACCTATGAGATCAGTTATTTTGGAATTTTGACAAGATCTCCACTGGGTTCCTTCATGACCATAATTTTGACAACCTGACCATGTTTCAACTTCATCCAAGCTCTAGGCTGCTATTTAAAACCTGCTGAAATTAAGGCCAATTTATCTTTTTAGTCATGTATGTTACAAGTGCCTTATATGTCATTATGTGCACTTTATGTGACCAAAATTCTATTTTGACTCCTTGGTTGTCTTCTATGGATAAATATATTTTTGCAGACTAGTCATATGCCCCATCTAATTTTAGAGAAGAAAGTTATGGCCCTCGAAAGTTTATTGGGTCTCAAAATTTACCTCCACTATTTGACCTATAACTCCCTCATACAACCTTCCTTTGATGAACAATTTACACTATTAGAAAGCTCTCTCCCTGATCTATAATTTTATATGAAAAAATTGTCTATCTTATAAGGACATACAATTTTATGCAATTTTGATTTTTTGAAATGCTATATAGGCCTCTAAAATTGTCTTAGAAGTTGAAGACCTGGAAAAATACCTATTTTCTAGGAAATTTTTCACTATTATTTTTAAATTGTGTTAAATGTATGTTGATTGGGATGTTGATATGGTATTTGTGTCCACCTGTAACCTCAAGGTGGAAACATGTCATCCTCATTGACCTCTTGGTCTTTCCATGTCACCTCATATCCATTTCTTCCATCTCTCTTCCCCATACTTCCCATAACACAAATTTGCATGTCGTTTTGATCCAATGGTTATGGTGCAGAGGGTGTCGTCGATGATCGATGGTCCTTATTGCATCTTTCCCCACTGAATGTTAACACATGGGGGAGTGGTTGTGAAACCTAACCATGGTTTTTTCCCTATTAATGTGGCATGCATAGGTGGATTGAGGCCCCCCTACGTAACCATGCCAACCCCCCCCCCGCCTCCCCCCATAGTGACATGGTTTCGCAGGCCTGGATCGTGGTTTCATATGATATGTGAGTGCCCCATCGTGGCACCAATGCACTTTACACCTCACTATTTCCACTACCATCATGTCCCTACCACCATGGATGTACATGTCACATCTTTGTCACATCAGTTGAAATTTTTCCTCCATTCAATGCTAACATCATCATACAAACAATTTCCATATTTTCCCAATTTTTCCAAAATTTGCATTTTTCCCAAAATATCCTATAATATATATATATATATATATATATATATATATATATTTAATTTCTTTTGTGGGTTGCGATTTGATCTCTATAACTAAGATTTTTTAAGCCAATTTTGGTCCTGTACATATGAATTTGACCCATGGTCTTAACATTTGATTCTTTCACATCAAATCATCATGGATTCCTCTATGCAAATTGGGGCTTTTCAAAATTTCGCCTAATTCCATCATGGTGCTCTACAACTACAAAAACGTTTGGCCAATTCATCCCAATGAATTCCAATTCGACCACTACAAAATCAAATTCTTTCATGCATATTCGGTCGACATTCCTGGGCATAAATTTTATTCAATTCCCTTATGGAATCGAGAATTTTGATCAAGTCTTCCATGACTGCCATGGTAAATTTTAAATTTAGATATTAAAGGCCGAGAATGCTTCAATTAGAGACTAAAAAAAGATTTTTTCTAATTCCTTGGCTTGATTCTTTCAATTTTCCCATGAAATTCCTCCCAATTTCATTGTAATAATTTTGTCGAACAAATTACAGATGTGCTCCTTCGGGAATTCCATGAAATATTTTTCCTGCATAATATGCAATTTCACTTCCGCGCTCTTCTAGTTGGCCCATGCAAGCTCAATGTTGAAACTGGAGCTCTAATACCACTTTGTAACATCCCTAGCCCTGATCTGGGTTATGCTGCACAAAATTTCCACCTCTGATACCAATTTAATTGACTGATAAGATATGCATATACACATAATTATGCATAATAATAACAACATACAATAACTCGAGCATACATATACAATTTAAGAAATAGAGATAAATACATTACACATAGTAAACAACATGTAAATATAATCACAACAAACATAGAAAAATAATACTCATTATAAGAACACATATTTTTTTTTGTTAAAACACCAACTGTGTGGAGACCTTCCACATTCCTCCTAGCCATATACCACACTGCTCATAAATCTTAGCAGTGGGTCACCCTCCAGTTGGGGATAAAACTCCACATGGGTGAAGGAATGCTACGAGAGGGTAAGGCCTCTCTAACAACAAAAATTCTCAGACTCAGGTGATGAATCTAGCAAACAACCTATAGTCCCTCATCCCTTACATGCCTCTCCTACCCTAGGAAGTTTTACCCTTCTCTTGTCAACAATCCTTTGGTTTCCCCACTTCCCTTCTGGGGATTCAACAATAGGATGGACAAAAAGTATCAAATTTCTATAGTTGTAGTTTGGCACCTTGGGAATCAAGTCCCAACAATGATCTCACTAGAGAGAATTCTCTCGATCCTAAAAACCTACCCCTTCCATAACACACGGGCCTGACAAACTACCTCTTCAATAACACACAGGTGTTAGAAATAAAATCCCCCCTATGGCTACAACAAGGTTTACAATGTAGGAAGATCAATAACCATTTAAAATTCTCCTACTTCTATAACTACCCCAAATATACCCCATACTTATGAAAATAAAATAAAATGAGAAGGATCTAGTAACTGTACCTTTACTCTGCATCCGATGTAGATCCTCTCACGCTTGATAGCTTCGTTGACTGGAAACCTCCTCCCAAGGTAGGCTTGAATTCAAAGAAAAATAAACAGAGAACTACAAGAATACATTTAATACATAAATAAGGGTTAGATGTTAGAATACAAACACAAATCAAATGAAAACATTCGACGCATCATGTTTTGGGATAGGAAACATACTTCTTTTATTGATAATACAATGATTACTTACAACCAGTGTCGACTACTACTCCTTGAACCTGGTACGGGCTCCTATTAACCAAGATACAAGTGCACCTCCGTGTATCTTTCTCCTCTCAACCTTCTTCTTAGGAAATGGATTGGGTTATGATGGAGGAAAAAGGGGAAAATGAAGAATTTTGAGGCAATTCTCACAACAAGGCTGCAAATGCTTGGGGAAAGGAGGGGACGTGAGACGGGCATAGTTTCACTATTCTTATGCTTAGATTAGGAATGAGACCCAAAAAATCCTTTTATATGACAAAATGATGGTTATTCAGTTGGGTGATGGGATATAGGCGGTGGATTAGTTGGGAAACTACCCAATAGCCCATAATCTCACTGAATTCCTTGCAAATTTTTAATTTTTGCAACTTTTGCAAGTATACGCCGGTTGTAGTGGTGCAGCATGCATATGTACGTGGTTTGTAGTGGTGCAAAAAGCATATGTACACAGGAAGTATTGGTGTATGGCGTGTACATATTCAAAAAATAAGTTTTTAAGAAGAGAAACCTAGTGATGGCTTGGCAAAAATAACAAGTAAGAGGGCCAAGTGCCAGGTATGCATGTATGGAGAAATTTAGGGTTATAACAGATTCTGCCTAATGTGTGAGGTTAGAAGAGCATCCAATGTCCGAAATACATTACAAAATATTCGCCAACGTACGTAATGAGTGAGCCCGGGACAAGATCTTGGGAGGTGCCATCTGCAAAATAACAATTTTCTCTCTGAGGTGGGCATACCCATGCTCAAGATGAAATAAAACATGGATTCCAATCAAATACATTGCATATCCATGTCATATAACTATATAAAGTGTAGCCGCGATCAATACACACTGGATCTACATCTCAAAATCAAATATATACAAGTATATTATCCATCTTCAAGAAGCCAATGACGCTTGATGGATGGACATGATGCCTTCAAAGCTTCAAAAACAACTTCAATATCTTCAAAACTTGGGTAGGAGTGTAATGAGAGTGTGCAAATTCACTACCCAAAGGTCTTCGATAGCTCATCGTGAAAAGAAAAGAGGATATCAATGATTAGGAAGAGAACTTCAGTGATTTTGAACAAGGACTTGATTGGAATTTTGGGATGCTCGGGTCATGAGGGTGAGAGACAAACTGCAGACATGATAACTCAGGCTAGGAAAACTTCCCTTGGACAAGAGCACAAAAGATGATTAGACTCAGACAACATGACATTGACATAAGTTCACAATGCAAGAGGCAATGCAAACTCTCCATGTGTTTGGAAGAGTAACCAAATAGAGGAGTACAGAACTCTATGTGGAGAGAGCAACTTCCTAAGGTAATATTAGATCCCAAATCTTGAAGAACAAAAAAACGATGTTCTTTTTCCAAGGGTGACTCATTGTGCTGCCAAAAAAATTATATATTTCCCGTCCCCTCTTTTTGGGTTTTTTTTATTTTTTTGTGATTTTCAATTTTTTAAAGAGCTTGAAAAAGAATAAAGGATGTTATGTTACAAATGAGGAACGAGTGTCGCAAGAATACTAGTTCCAATCACAAGGAACACATTAATTCTTAGATAAAGGAGACATGTGCAGGAAAAGGACACTTGGGAAAAATTCCTCCATGTGTCAATGTGTCAGGTCGCAGAGGCAAAGTGTTGCAAGGATTGCATACAAGGCATGCTTCAAAGGTTCAATTGAGAGCAACATGGATCCGACATTAGACCAAATATGAAGAAATACAAATGTGATTAGCAAGACAGGATGAAACCCTCTTCATTGTATTTTTCATGAGCCCAGAGAAGGTAATCTCAGTGGTTTTTTCACATTTAGAGAGTCAGAAAAAATGCAAAAGAAGACTCCACTGGGGTAACTTTTTTAAAAATAGTCTAGTCATTTCGAAAAAGGGGTAAACTAGCACCGAAAAGACGTCTATTCAAAACCATTTTAATGAGTGTGACACAAACAAGATCACTCGACAATGTTTTAAATTTTAAGGAGTCTGAAAAGAGCTTAACTATGGACTCACAACCTTTTTCTTACATTTAGTCTCCTTAGCCCGAAAAAGTATAAAATTTACTGAGGAGAACTCTCCCAGCAAGATGAATCTCCCAAGGTGTACCTTTTTCCTCCCTAATCTACAGGCCAGAAAAAGGGGTAAACTCATGCCAGTATATGTTCTTCTTTACCAATTTAATGAGTGTGAAATAATAAGGTCATTCGATGATCTTTTCAATTTTAAGGAGTCTGAAAAGAGATTAACTATGGACTCTGTAAGGGATGTTCTTCTGGAGCAATTTAATGAGTGTGAAAGAGAATAAGGTCACTCGACAATCTTTTCAATTTTATGGAGTATGAAAAGAGATTAACTATGGACTCTGTGGGGGTTCCTTTTTCATAAATTTAGTCCCTCAACCCTGAAAAAGGGTTAAAATTATACCTGAGAATACTCTTCTAGTGAACCATTGTTCTTGGAGTATACCTTTGTTCATAAAATTGACCATCTGGACAGAAAAAGGGGTAAACTACCACCGGACAAATGTGCCTTCAAGTTTTAGCTTGGTGAGCATGAAGGAACAAAAGATCGCTCAACAATCTTCTCATGTTTAGAGAATCTGAAAAGGGATTAAAGAAGACTCAAAAAGGTTACTTTTCTTAGTTAATCCAGACAAGATTGAAAATCATAAATGTAGTCTTGTCAGATGTTGTTTCCATATTTCAAAGCGGTATTGAAAGACAAAAAAGTATGCTCATTTTTTGGAGTTCCAAGAGTGAGTCCAAGAGTGATGATGTATCATATGTAAGAGGATCAATCTCATAATCATGAAAAGACTAACAAGGACTCCCGATCCTAAATTCATTAAAGACAACATGGACGCCAAAATGCAACAAGGATCTAACTAGGGCATCCATGTAGAGGTAGGATCTACAAACTAAATTATGACACTTCTAAAGAATAAATGACAGTTCCATGTCGTCGTTCAGTGGGATCGATCCTATGGTAAAGAGAAAAAGACAACGAGATGCAGAAAGTGGAGGTGGAATCCTAACTTATATGCAAAAAGTTGGAAAAATGACTTTTACCAAAGGACCTTTGAAAGTGACCCATCTCCAAAAAAGGTTACAAAACCAAAAGATAAGTGCATCATATCATCCAATAAGAAACTCAAGAACCACATTAAATGATTTTCAAGCTAGAAAAAACAACAAAAGGGTTCAAAAAAGTGGCAAAAAGGGCCAAAAAAGTCTATAAATAGAAGTTGAAAGATCATTTTTACCATTGCAAATTGAGAATTAACCAAAAGGTAAAAAATATTTCTTTGCTGAAAGAGTTGATTCTGGGAGCTTCAGAGGATGAAACAAACTTCTTCTCAGACCAAGTAAATATAAGCTTGCCCCTCTTTCATTTCAGTACTTCAATTTTTCCTAGTTTTTATTTTTTGAGGGGGTGCACCCTCTTAAAAAAGGGTCGCACTACGTGTATGTGGTTTGTACAAGGAAAAATTGCATATGTACATAGGTAGAGAACAATATGCTAGCATACATGCATGACTGTGTCCAAGACATCCTGTGTACACCCTTAAAAGTATGAAAAAAAATAAAAAAGCAAGAGTTAACTCCCCCTCAAACTTGTCGTGTAATAGGATGTATGTCCACTGGAGGGAGAGAGAGAACGAGGATATTGATATCTTGGTCTATGAGGACCCTTCTTTTATCGCCGCATTGAAACAATGCGGGTTACGGAAGTTATACCGATGTCTTTTCATGAGGGCACAACCCACACTGTTGAATGCCTTGGTGGATTATTGGCATGTTGACACAAAGGTGTTTATGCTTGAGGGTAAGTCATTGACTCCAACAAATGAGGACATATATTTATTGACTAGACTCTCGAGGAGAGGGGAACCAATCAACTTACATACATTTCCCCCTGGGCCCTTGAACATCACCGAACTCATCGGAATGCATTGTGAGGTTGGCACTCATAAAGTAGGTTCTCAGGTGCCCATCCAAAGGATCACAAACCTATCATTGAAGGTGAATGTTTTTCTTAATGGGCGGATCAATGGATCCACGACCCTACACTAGGATTCTTGGGCACAGATTTATTATGCGATGCAGTGATTAAACACATGAATATTTGACCGGAGTATGACCATTCTTGACTACATGAAGAGGCATATTACAGAGTGTCGAGGGTGGAGTAACAAGAACTTCAAGTTGGGTACCATTTTGTGGTTGTTCTTCTTTGAGAGGGTACCCAACATGATTCCATGAGAGATAGTATGGGAGCATGTGGCTTCCTTCCTAGTAGTGTGTAGGTGGGAAGCATTGTTGCCACGACAGAGGGGAGGAAGGACCATAGAGGCATTTGATGATAAATTTTTTGGCTAGTGAGCATGGAAAATTACGACGATAGAGGACTTACCCTATGCTGGAATCAAATTCTCTAGAGATCCAGATATTCCCGTACTTCCTTGAGAGGAGCGAGGACAGATAGGCACGTGTGTTTTTAAAGTTATTTAATTTTTAATTCCTCTTTTATATATATCATTTTTTATGTGTATCAGAGTATCTGACAATTGTGTATCAGTTATGTACAGATGTGGGACTAGTGTGTCTGAATGACTTCTCGAGGACCAGGTGACGTCCTCGACCAGAGGCAGTACTACCAATAGTTTTTGAACTAGCAGTAGAAGTAGGGGGACCTCCAGCTGGAGAGGTTGAGAGAGTTTTTAGACGGGTGGAGCAGAACCTCACTGCTCTCACTCTTGCAGTTCCCATGGCCAAGATCGAAGATCTCCCACCATCAATGCAACCTCACATAGTTGGGGTGCCATGGACTTGTGTCCAACTCTTCCGGCATTTGGAAAACACTGTTGTTCACTATGGAAGGGCCAAAATGCCCCGTGCTTAGATAGTATGGACCTCTTATGTGCCGAGGGAACTCTTTTTGTATATTTCTTAAGGCATAAGGACCATGATGTATACCGAATATATATTTTTGAGGCGTTCACGCCCACCGATGTACTCTGACACTTTTTGATATATATATGTATTTAGATATTTATGTCTTATGGATCACATTTTTACAAATGTATGTTCATGTGTATGTGTGTTCTTCTTTTTATGTGTGTGCAACATGCCAATCTAATACTTGATTAGCTAGAGTATCTATCATTTTATTTAATCTCCAGATGTACCCTAAGGAATCGTCAGTGTAAAGTAGGATCATAAATGTGGTAAACCCCATTTAACTGGGACACCACCATTTGAGAATCCAAATAGACCCGAAGGTGAGAGATACCATGCGACAAAGCATCACGAAGAAACTCTATCACTACGCTGTACTCGATGACATTGTTTATGGCGTCACCTAGACAGATACCTCCAGAAGATAGCAATTGGCCTTGAGGTGTGAAAATCACCCAAGTTGTGGAACCAAGCCTCTGAGTGTGTCGGCTAGCGCTGTTCACAAACCCAAAGAACACCTCCTATTCACTTGACATCTACCACAGTGAAAAAGATAACATAAATAATGACACATCCATAAAACAAAAAGACAAAAGATAAATGTATAAGAACTATACATATGTACAAGAAGTCACCCAAACAACCAACCTACGAGTAATACTTCTTGAGGTAGAGCCCATTTCTAGGATCCAACAAAGCATTTCCCTCACAATCAACCAGACAATAAGCGACCTTATTTAATAATTCCTTCACTATGAAAGGTCTGAACCACATGGGTTTGAACTTTCCTGCCCCCAGGGGATCCTTATCTTGGTCGTAGACCAAGACAAGGTTAACTTCGGAGAAAGTCCGAGGACGAATGAACTGATCATATTGACACTTGACTCACTGCTTGTGAGAATCATTATCCAAGGCTGCATTACAGTGTTTCTCATCGAGCTACTAGAGATATAATAAGTGTTCCTCAAGCGGTGAAGTGTCTGGAAACAACTCTACTACCAAGTTTAGATATTGGATCTGGCACTCTATTCTCAAGACTACTTCCAGCTCGTAAACTAGTTGAAAAGGTGAGAAACTGGTGGCAGTCTTTACAGAAATTCGGTAATCCCATAACACTGAGTACAACATCAAATGCCAATTCGACTTGGCAGAATTGATCATTCATTATAGAATAGTCTTAAGGGACTTATTCATAGCTTCCACCTGACCATTCACTTGTGGGTAGTAGGGTTATGAATGATCTTGCCTCAACCCAAGATTTGATGTTAACTCAGACATCATTTTTTTCTTAAAGTGACTTCCATGTTCAGTGACAATCTCCTTTGGGATGTCAAACCTTGCTACTATCTGGTTAAAAATAAAGAGAGTTGTTGTTTTTCCATCATTATTAAATGTTGGCATAGCCTCGACCCAATTTGTGAAGTATTCTACTACTATGATCATATAACGATGCCCCCTGGATGAAGCCAGGTGGAATGTAGTAAAATCAATCCCCTACCTGGTGAAAGGACCAATAACAATGACAAGAAACATGGGAGAAGGATGTGCCCTCATCTTCTGAGATAAGGTCTGACATGGATAGCACTTCTTGAATGACTCAACGCAATCCTTGATTAACGTAGTCCAAAATTAACCAGATCGAAGAATATTTTGGGTTGTTTCCAACCCAAACAAATGACCGCCACATGCTCCAATGTGGAAGTCATTAAGAATGAGTTCCACTTCTTCTTGAATGAGGCACTGACAAAGGATGCAATCTACACCTCGATGATACAAAGTGTCATCGAGTATGAGATAGTTTTGTGCTTGATGGTGTATACATCGACGCTCACTGTGAGAAGCAGAGGTGGGGCACTTCAAAGTTTGGAGATAGACTAGTATATCTCCATACCAGGGGTCCAAAGATGCGATCAGAAAAATATCACCTTTAATAGGCAATTCTTCAGGCATAACATCACCTGATTCGACTGAAAGTTTCGAAATAAGTTCCGCAAAGACCAATGACTTTTTGGATTTCGCAGAAAGAAAATCCAAGTAAAATTCCTAGAGAATAATAATCCATCTACTGATCTTTCCGCCAATGACACATCGTGTCAACACATATTGAAATGGATTCACAATGAAAATGGTGTTGATCTTGTGAAGCAGGATATAATGTTAGAACCGTTGGACAGCATGCACTACTACCAACACAAGCTTCTCAACATGGGAGTAGTTGAGTTTCGGTCTAACCAAGCCTTGACTCAAGTAATAAATCACATGCTCTTAGAGAAAATCATTCTCGTGAACCAAGACCATACCGATGGTTGACTCTGCGGAGACTAAGTACAATAAAAAATCTTTATTATAATTGGGAGGTCAGAGTAGAGGGGAAAACGTGAGGGCATGTTTCAACACTTCAAAAGAGCACTGAGTGACTTCATCCCAATGGAAAGGGATTCCATTCTTCAATAAACTCATGAACCTTATAGTGATCTTGGCATAATTTGCAATAAAATGCCGAAGAAAGTTCACTTTCCCCTGTAAGCTTTGAAGTTGAGGGACTGTGCATGGGGAAGGCAACTGAACTATTGCCTCAACCTTCAGAGGATTGAGCATGATCCCTATTTTCAAAACTATGAAACCTAGAAGATGTCCAAACATCACACATAAACTACATTTGTTGGGATTCAAGCGAATCCCAACAAATCTCTTGTTCGAAGATTAGTCGGAGGTGTTCGGGATGATCAAATCTCTTGCAATATCATGATGCTAGATCATCGAGATAAGCCTCGGCTATATGTCTAAGTTGGTTGAAATCAAAACACATTTCCCACTGAAATGTGGCTCTCACATTCTTTAGGCCAAAAGTCATCTCATGATAAGAAAATGTGCCCCACGGATAGATAAAAGCTTTTTTATGTTGGTCATTAGGTTTGATCTGTATCTAGTTGTATCCCGAAAAACCATCCATGAAATAAAAGACCTCACAACCTACACGTCAATCGATAATTTGATTAATGAATGGGGTAGGGAAATTATCTTTTGGAAAGGCCTTATTCAAGTCATGAAATTCCATGCACATGTGAATCATACCTTGTTTCTTGTTAACTGAAACAGAATTTGAGACCCATTGCGTCAACTGTACGTGGTAGATAAAACAAACTTTCAACACTTTCTCTACTTCATCCTCAATAGTTTCCACTTTCCAAGGATTCACCAAATGAATATTATATTGGACTGGATTGGCATCAAGATAAGTCGTTATCTCATGTTCGACGATTCTTGGATCAATGCATGGCATTTCCTCATAAGACCAGGAAAAAATGTCGCAAAATTCCTTAAATAAATTTGCATATTTCTGAATATCCTCACGGGAGAAGTCTACTCCAACAAAGACATTCTCCATGACACCAATGGTTCTAGAGATTCTAATAGGTATAATTTAGGCGATAGTTTCCATGTTACCCTCGACATAAACTGTGTGCATAGATAGGGGATTAACAAGACAAGACCTGTCTCCAGTCATAGTCAAAACGAATTCACTTGCCTCTATTCTTATAAACTCTGGGAGAAAATAATATCTATGATGGAGATCGTCCTAGGTTCTGTATGGACTGGTCAATTCCTCTATAATTGCCTCATCAGAGGGAAAGACCAAGTATAAAGAATATGTATTGGCGAGGTAACCTTAAGCCCAAATAGGCTTGAGAACTGGATCTAATTCCTGTGAGAGAGTCAGATATCGGTCGATTGAAGATTGTTGGACAATACTGTATGCAAATTATGACGCGGACAAGGGAATGGTTGTGCCAAGATTCCCTGTCCCTTCCATCAAAGTCGATGGGGAAGGAAGAGTCCAAATATCATTAAAGTAATTCATTCAGAACAACGACACTTGAAAATTTTCATCCCTAGGCTGGTCGGAGGCAGCCGATATGAACTTGACATCGTCGGAATGGGCCAAGTAATCAAAAGTACCCATCAAAGGTGGGCACAAAACAGCCCCCATATTGATGACGCCATGCTAAGGGTTATTAATCATCGGGACCATGGATTCCCCCGATGAAGGGACAGGCCTGGAGAAGGAAAATTGGTCAATGGTTACGATTCGGCCCTCATGTGGAAACAACAAGACATAAAAAATTGTGGGAACCACTGCATGCATTGCATAGGTCTAACTCCTTCCTAACAGAAGGTTGTAGTCGAGAGGCACATTGACCACTTCAACTTCGATGCACACGGTCTTCCCTCCTAACTACCCGGAGAAAGAAGGGATGATTCATGTGGTCTGAAAGAATGATTGTCGAAAGCAGTAAGAAGAATAGGTGATGGAGAAAAAACATGCTGGTTGATGGCCTTCCAACACACCAATGACATTACACAATTCAAGGTGCCCTCATCAACCACTATGTGGAAAATATTTCAGGTAACAATTTTCGTGGTGTAAGGCACTACTATATGAAATGCAATGTGGTATGGGAGACAAGCTTTCAAGTCGATTGTATCGAGAATGATCGTTCCTGGATTACATGTCTCTGTAGATCCCAAAGTGGACAATAGAGTGTTTCTCTGTGAAGGGTATCTCTAGAGGACCTCCAAAGCAGACATCACTCAAGGGGTTTGTGACAAATCTTCCACCATAGAGTAATTTTGGGTGGCCCTAGCATTCAGATTACCAGAACATTTCTTGAACACCCCTTTCAGGATGCATGCCATTGTTTCACCCATCATCTCTTCTCAATATGGAGAGGAAAATATGGGTTTACGACTTCTTTATCCTTTTCAGTAGATTCTGGTATTTCGTAGTCATGTGCCCTAGTTGCTATGTAAGCGTCACCTTTCATCATATAAAAATTTGCGGCCGAGGGATTACTAGAAAATGGAGGGGGTTCATGACTGCCCTCATCTACGCTCGAAGAGGCTTGAGTCATATTTTTCCCAAGTGGAAATGGGTTCATTAACACAGGAGGTCGTTGTTGTGCCAATAACTTTTGGCCCTCCACAAGCTGAGGGCACAGGTGAGTTGGGTGGTCCTCCGTGCGAAGGTTACATAGATAGTTTGACTTTCTCTTCTATGTTTTTCCTCCACCAACATTGTTGTTGGGATTATTATCCCCTTTACCCTTCTTGTTTCATTGTTTTGTATTTCGATCAGGCTGTTGGTTGGCCTCTAGGTTCATCGATTGCACATTTTGTACGTCTGACGTTTGGGTAGGGGGAGTAGCCGAACCAAACGTCTGGCTGGTTGCTATATCGACAATTGTTGCAATTGATTTGAAAATTGAACAATGGGATTTTCTTGTGTTGAACCAACTATATCATTGGCATGTGGTCTAGAATTGTGTTTGGCCTTCTTAAGGATGGACCGTGGCGCATCTGGAAAAATCTCATAGAGTAAAATTGACTGAGAGTATATCAGTTTGATTTGTTGTGCTCTCATTATCACCTCCTCCTCTAAAAACACTCCCGATGTTGAAATGTCCTTGGATAACTTAGGTACAAAAGAATTCAAGAACCACTCCAGTAGGAAATCTGGTGGGACATGTACCTTTATCAAACTCTTTCGACACCACCATTATTGGATGTGATCCAAGATATGATCGTCCTTTTTCTGCTCAAAGTTGGCAAGCAATTTGGTGCCAACATCATATCTCACAAGTAGTTGGAAATGATTTAGGAAAACCATCGCCAAATTGCTAAAGTAAGAGTATCTTGAGCAGTCGATCTTGATGTACCATTTTGTGGCACCTCCAATAAGAGTGCATTGAAACAGACACAAATTTACAGAGTCATCTCACAACGAGTTTGATGAGCACCATAGGTGGAATGTTGTCACGTGATCACCCAGATCTTCACTAGGCTTGCCTTCGAACTTCAGAATAACCAAGGGAAACTTAGTAGGCATGGGGGTCCAATGCGGATCATGACAAATTGGGTCATTAAGAAACTTTGACAAGTCGAGAAAATGTAACATCGCCAGAAACGATAGTTTGTGCTGAGTACTATGTACAAAAAAAAGGGAGCCTGGAGTTTGACTAGAACCAGGTTTCCAGGAAAAGTTGCGTTGCTAACCAGGGTTTTGGTAGATACCATGGACTTGTATAGCATACGGATACTATGTTTTTGGGACATCATCGACTGATTCCCTTAATTGGACATCGAGGGTTGGGCGAGGATTGTTCCCTGCATTGTGTTCCAAAGATTCTGGAAAGGGTTGCCCTACCGATTCGATGGGAAAAGGTTCTGAGCCTTTCCAAGGGTTTCATTAATGATGGAAGGGGTTTCCCTTGGTCAAAATCCCTGAAGAGGGAACTAATCCCTGCCATGGATTCCAGAGTCCTTGTGAGGAGAAAACTCCTATGTTTTCCCCCTGTGTAGGAATAGTACCCTGCACAGGATTCTGTTTTCCAAAACCAGGGTTGCCCCCGACCGAGATGGAAAATGATGAAAAATAATTATTACAAAACGCATTGAACAAAGAGAATGACATAGAACCCACCAGCGTGGTGTAGGAATACAATCCTAGACTATCTGATCTAAACAAGTTGTAGTTTTTGTTTGGCCTGACGAGTGGCTGGAAAGCACCATCAAGCAAGGGATATGAATGAGGTATATGACCTCCACCATAAGGGATAGAGTTATAGGAGGCTAATGTACCCCCCATGGACCCTTGCAAAGGAGAGTTTGACCTCCCTCCCCCCAAACCCATGGTCTGTAGGGTGGAGTAGGTGAGAACAGAGTTTGTATCAAAGTTGGGCATCCCATATAAAAATGGAGGGTCCATCTCACTCTGTGTGAATAGAGCAGTGGTCACCATCAATGATGGAATCAGAACACTACCTGAAGTAGAGGTGGTTGATACCATGGTGGTCTAGACTGGTAAAGGTGGGTTAGCAGGTGGAATTCCCCTAGTGGTGGCATTCGTTGAGGGAGTATGAGGAATCCCTCGTGAAGTAGCAACATTTTCTTCCATTGCTTCTTGTAAGACTATATGACGCTCCTGAGGTGTTACCCTTGGAGGGACAACCTGTACCAAAATTGGCACCAAAAATTCAGTGATCAGAGGGTTAAATGGCCCAAGAGATTCCACTCCAAGTTCATAAATAGTCGGTTCCTCCCGATTCGAGTGTTCTCCTCTCGGAGCTGGCACAGGCATAGTTTCCTATTACCCAGTCGCCTCAAATGACCCTTGCTGGTCAAGTCTTCACCGTAATGGTGGCAGTGGTGGCTCTAATGTAACCAGTGGTAGGCCCTGAAGCCTTCGCGATAGATGGAGCTCCCGATATTCCACTTTATGAAAATATCAATGACACAGTAAGGATTTTACTAACATTTTGAAAAAAGAACACACTAGAAAATTTCTTATAAGATAAAGCAAGAAAACCACTATTTAGTTGGAAGAACAATTATGCTAGCCAACACTAGAGAAACTTACCAGCGCAAGTGCAACTCGAACATGGAAGAACCCTATGGGTATACTCTTCAAAGAGTGGCCCAATGTCTGCCCAAGGTACCATGGTATACCCCTCCATCCACCTGTGTAAGTCCTTAGAATAAAGGAAACTAAGTTTCCATCTCATGAATAGTCACCAGGTGGGTACAGTCGATAGTTGGGTGGACCACAATGAGCAACATAACAAGCCTAAAACCTATCAATGGTATCGAAAGAAAATGGTATGAAGGACAGTTAAGGATCTGAAATGGATTCAAGGTCCACAAAGCTCCGTAGGAAAATTCAGCTGACAATATCCTAAGAAAATTCCTCAATATTTGTTCCCCACTAAGTTTGGTCCATGTTTGGAGGGGTTATCTCTACTAACTTTCCTCACACAACCTCGTGTTTAGCCCCTGTGTTAGAGGGGGCTCCCAGATAACTTTCACGTCACTGGAATTTTTACACTCCCTATCTCTGACTCCAATGTTTGTTTATAAGCCTTGAAGAGTTTCCTCTCCAACCTAATTCAAGGCTCTAGCCTAAACTAGTTGATTGACCCTACAAACATAAAAGTCTAATAAATTTTAATTAGAATTCATTTTAAATGGCTTGTTTTAAGTCAAGGAAATGACAATGAAACTAGTGATGTGTATGGGAGACAAAGAAGGAGAAAGAAACAAAACTGAAAGAAAAATTACTTTTAGTTAAAAATAAATATTTGCAACTAACTCTTTAAACCAACTTTTCACAACTGACTTTTCAATATCTTTAACTAAAAGTTAAATTTCACTCGACTACGAGATACTTAAATTCTATGAAATCGGTTAAAGAACCTAAAAAATGAACTCCTTTTTCTTTTCAAGTAAAATAACTAAACCCTAACTACTTTACCAAACTAAGAAATGAAATATTTTTTCTATTTTTTTTTTAAATGCTTCAAACAATAAACTTGAAATAAATTCTTTTTCTTTTTCTTTAAAGAAAACGAAAGGGGAAAAAGTGAAAAACAAGACAAGACTGAAACTGACCTTTGGCCCACTACGGATTGTAGGGAGTCACTCAAGACACCAAACAAGCTGATAAAATATTCAAAGACTCTCCTAAAACCCTTTTGAAGTAAACAAAAGCAATATTAAAAAAGACAAGCAAATTGACATCTAACCCACGCTTTGATTGTAAAAACCAGAGACTTTGCACTTAATCAAGAAACCCTGAGAAGTAAAACTTCAATCAGGGAATAGGTCGATTGCCTCTTCTAAAACAAAAAATTCTTGACATAGGTACATTATTTATGCTTAAGAAACCTATGTATGTATGTGGGTTGTCTATAACGTAGGGCACGTATGTACGCATGCTGACCCATAGCAGGCCACGTACACCTATGTACTTATTGAAAAAAGAAAGTAAAACAGATTGACTAATAGGGAAGGCAGAACTGGTATGGCACCAACAGGTGACCATAATCCCTTAAAGACTCAGCAGACTCAAAAAGAAACTCAAAAGGTATAAAACCAATCAAACACCCAAAAAATCCCCTCAAACCCTAGAGGCCTCCCTAGTATGGTCACCAGTTCTGCTAGTCGGAAAGACCCCCCTATGGGTACACCAGGGTTTACAATGTAGGAATATCAATAATCATTTAAAATTCTCCTACTTCTCTAACAACCCCAAACATACCCCATACTTATGCAAGAAAAGTAAAATGAGAAGGATTCGGTAACTGTACCTTTACTCTGCGTCTGGTGTAGATCCTCTCGCGCTTGATAGCTTCGTTGATTGCAAACCTCCTCCCAAGGCCAACCTACATTCAAATATAGATAAACAAAGAACTACAAGCATACATTTCATACATAAATAAGGGTTACATGTTAGAATAAAAACATAAATCAAATGTAAACATTCGATGCATCATGTTTTGGGATAGGAAAAGTACTTATTTTATTGATAATACAATGATTACTTACAACCAGTGCCAACTACTGCTCCTCAAACATGGTATGGGATCCTCTTCACCAATATCCAAGTGCACCACCACGTATCTTTCTCCTCTCAACCTTCTTCTTGGGAAATGGATTGGGTTATGATGGAGGAAAAAGGAAAAAATGAGGAATTCTGAGGCAATTCTCACAACAAGGTTGCAAATGCTTGGGGGAAGGAGGGGATATGAAACAGAAAGATTTTCATGCTGGATCATGTTGTCATAGATGCCAATGGTTTGATTATTTAGGAGATTATTGGATCATATGTCATTGATGTCAATGGTTTGATTGATTGATGTCATTAATTGATGTCAAGTAATTGATTGATTGATGAGTGTCCTTGATGAGAATGATAGATGTCAAAGTGGAAACCAATTGATAAATATGGATCATTGATATGATACATATATGAAAATGGATCAATGATTTGTCATTGATACATGATGATTCATAGTTTGTTTGATGAAAATATGACTTATTATTGTCTTATCATTGATAAATTGCACAAATGGATGACCTCCAAAGTGGTCCCATTATGGTGAAAGCCCTCACGGGAAGACGCTTTGCAAATTGAGTTATCCTAGAAGAATGGTTGGTGGACCCATGCTTGTATGTGGAATAATGAGATGAATATCAATGAATTTCTTGGTGAAACTATCCTAGATGGATAGTGCTTGCCATGCAATTTCTGGTGGTATGTGGAATGTCACATAACTCCTGACGGTTTGAGAGTTATGGCTCTACGAAGTTGAAGGACCCCCATATGAAGACTTGAAGCCCCCAAGGTCAAAGAAGTCAAAGTGCTTGAAAATAATAAATCATTATTTAAATGATAAAGAGACGTGACAAAATCAAGAAAGATTATTTAAATGATAAAATAAGGTGACAAAATCAAGAAGGAGTATTTAAATGATAAAGTATTGGAGAACTTTCTATTCATGGAAAGTGGTTAACCCTAAAATAAGGAAAATAGGTTAAGTAACCTAGAAATGGGTTAAGTGACCTAGAAATGGGTTAAGTGACCTAGAATATGAAAGTATAAATAAGAAGCTAGGATCTCTTGTGAAAGGTATGTTTTGGTGAGAATCCTTTTTGTGGATCAATGGAGAGCTTCTTGTGAATATGTTTTGGAGTATTGATGGAGAGATTCTTGTGAGAGCATCTTATTGGTGTGGATCTCTTGAGCATGATTGAAGATATATTATGAGGAACAGAGCGAGAGGAGGATCTCATGGACGCATCAAAGTTTCAGCAATGTCAGAGATCTTGACGACAAAATTCTCGAAAATTTAGAAACCCTAGTTTCTGAGGTATACGCAGGTTGTCTGTGCTTAGGGTGCATATACATTAAGGTATACATGGGATTTATGAAGACAGGGAGCGTATGGTAGATAAAATGGTGAAGAATTGTGTTTTAGCTGGTGCCAATCTCTTGGATGATTAGGCAGGTTCCATATCTACATTCTATGGCCTCAAATCTACCACTAAGACACTGGTATGATTACATTATTGTCTTTATTAATACTATTGTTTTATGTGATGGGAATTCTTAGGGAATTATTGGTATGGCTTCTATGATGTGGTTTAGTTTGGTTGATGGAGTTATCAGTAGTCGTGTGATTCAGTGGTGACATGATTGCTATGGTATACTAGATTCTTATACATGTTTGAGATAGCATTGATATTGATCTATTGTGGAGCATGAGCAAGCTGATGGAGAGCTTGGATATGTTGTGACTAGCTGTGGGTCAATTTGGACACTGGAAGACAGAAGAGAAAGTCATTGAAGGTTGCAGAGGATCTAAGCATGTGAAGAAAATCAAAACCCTAGTTGCTCAGAAGCATACGCATGTTGCATTATACATTGACCATGTGCACACATGGGTTGTAGTGTTCTAGGGTGCGTACACACGTGGGATTCACTACTGATAGGCTGCATACCTGTTGACAGATTGATATCTATTGAGGATTATTTCCTCATCTCAGTTGGTGTTGAGGGTGTAATCTGAGTCTTTCATTATAGAGTTGGTTCTCTTGTAGAGTTCTACTCTATTCAGTTTTTGCTGATAAACACCGGATTGTTGTCCATAATAAAAATAAAAATTGTACATACATCTTGTTTTCTTTTTGTTCCTTGTGGTGATGACTTATTGATGATATTTGTTGCTGATATATGTTGCTGATATACGTTCACATCTAATTGGTTATAAATGAAAACAATGGGTAATGAATAAATGTTGAATGTTAACTAAGGAGTTTTATGTAAAGAGGGAAGTTTTGGGAAAAATATCCCCACACTCATTCACCGTGCCCCCCCCCCCCTCCCCCGCCCTCTAAGTGTGGTAGGTGTGTCCTACAATTTGTATGAGAGCAGGCCTTCACTACAAGCCTTAACAAGCTTGAAGGAGATCCATAGACACACAAAAGGATGATGAAGTTCCAATCCTTGATGAGGAAGACTATTCTACTTGGAGAATAGAGATGAGATTATATTTGAAGACAATGGGAGCATCTATTTGGAAGGCAGCCATTGGTGGATGGGTTCCATTGAATAATAAGTCAAAGTTTTCAGCTCAAAGGGAAGGAAAGAAGAATTATGCATTGGCTCTCAAGACCATTCTTAGTGGACTCTCAAGCCCTATCAAAGAGAGCATGGGACAATGCACTTCCGCCAAGGATATATGGCTCAAGCTAAAGGAGACATATCAAAACGAGAAGGAGAAGGAATAAATTGAAGACCACTCCATCAAGATCATCAAAGGTAAAGAATCATCAAAAACTATTGAATGCATTGTTTCTAAATGTGATTTTGAAAATATTTCAAGTGAAGATAAATAATCAAGTAATGATAGCGCAAAGGAATATCTTGAAGACATTTCAAATGAAGGAAAAAAGTCATGTGATGGTGTTGGCAAGAAGGAAGAAATTGAAGGTAAAGAATCTCCCAAGACTCTTGATTGCAATGATTCAAAGTATGATGATGTTGAATTTTTCTCAAGTGAAGAAGATGATCTAGAAACAGTTTGTGTAAAGTTTGATGATAGTTATCCCATGGAAAGAATAGAAGAAAATCTATTAGAACTTCAAAAGGAAATTGAAGAGGGTTTATACATGTATAGGAGTGATCATTTTTATACACACTATAACTATTTTTCGGATTACACTAAGAAGTTTCTTAGGAGAAATCAAAGGTACATCTTGAAGTTAAAGGGAATGCTCAAAGAACAATAAGAGAGTTCTAAATTAGAAGAAAAGGAAGAAGAGATCACAAGACTAAAGAATGGAAAAGAAGATATAAATGTAAATGATGAAATTATCAAAGCTTTTGAAACCATTGTCCATCTCAAGACCCAAATTGAAGAAGCCAAAAGAATAGAAGAACTATTGAAGATTCAAATAAATGAAAAGGAAGAGTCATGTTGTAAGTTAGAAGCTGAAATTGTTGACCTTAGAAAGAATATAGAAAAGTCAAACAAATTCTTGAATAGCTCACGGATATTGGATGAGATCTTGGAAAGTCAAAGGTCATCATGTGATAAATCAGGTCTTGGATACAAAGGAGAAGATACACATGTTGAAGCAAGCACCTCAAAGAAGCATGGGGTAAGTCCATCAAAGAAGGAAGAAAATGTTGCAAAACAACCATCTACACAAGGCAAAGAAATTTTTGAAAGAACAAAGCAAGGAAGACATCAAGAAGCTATTCTTGGGACACCAAAGCAAAGGTATGAAAGTATTTTTCATGGGAATTGTTATTCATGTAATGGATATGGTCACAAATATTTTGAGTGTAGATCTTATGAAAGTAGATATAATGGAAGATTTTATAACACCATGAGGTGTTGGATATGTGATCAAGTAGGACACATTGATGTTCACTGTAACACCATGAGATGCTACAGCTGTAGTGGATTTGGCCGCAAATCCCAGGAGTGTTGGAACACAAGAATAAATTCCATGATGCAGACTTCACATAGCATAGCTAGAACAAGAAATGAAGTAAGAAAGGGAAACATCTTTGAAAAGATGGATGCTCAAAGCTCAAGTTCTGAGGAGAAGGGTCATCTACAGAAGTGGGTGAAGAAGACAAAGCAGCCAGAACATAATGAAAGACTGAAGGCAGGCTTAAGTAAGACATCTACTAAGGAATACGCGGGTGACATTAGTGACAATCGCATACATATGTTGGTTGAACTTCCACAGGTTGCGTACACACGTGCTCTTTTGTGCAGTAGGCCGCGTATATGTGGTAAAGCCTCGGGAAAAAGGAAATGCACATGGGTTGCAGCTTGATGTGATGGTATAACTATGTGATGCAGGGTGTGACATTGTTTATTGTAGGTTCTGACACTGTTTGCTGTAGGTTTTCATGGTTCTAAGTTATATCACGCAAGGTTATGATATAAAATAAATCTTAGTGCATGGCACTAACCCATGAGTATGGATTGATGTTGATCAAATTCTCATATATTGGATTATGTAAAATAATCTGTTGGGGTACATGGTTGGTACATAATTTAAGTTTCATTGATATATCTTATGATGTATTATTGGAAGCATATGGTATTGTTGGATATCATGGTGCATGCATTTTGCATGTGGATGGGCTACACATTGAGACATTTAGTTGGTGAGTTGAGTTGATAGTCATGGTGTACATCATTGGGGAGTCTTAGATTATTGATGCATGGTTGATATACGTGCTTGGTGAAAGTAATGATGCATGATGGTACACTCATGGATGGTATTTGTTTAGCATATTGGTATATGCACATGGTTGGCATAATTGGTAGATGCACATGTTGGCATATTGGTAGATGCACATGTTGGCATATGCTGGATACATTTTCATGGATGATATCTTTTGGCACATTGTTGATGTATATGGTTGATGTACATGTGTGTTGTGCATGGGGGGAAGATTTTGGTACATGACGTACTTGGTTGATATATTGTTCATGATTCTCTATTTCATTGGTGACATATCTTTTGTTTCATGATGTATTGTATGAAACAAGTTTGATGCATGAACAGGTCCAAGGATCGTCATATGGTAGCATATTGTTCATCTTGCAGAAAATATAGGGGGAGACATACCATTAGGGGGAGTCATTCTTCTTCCCATGATTCGAGGAAGAGATATTTATCAGATGCATACCTAGAAAAGAGCCCTATTTTTGAAGAAAGAGCACAAAGGCATAGTTCCAGAAGGAGCAATGGCCACAAGGGGAGTATGTTCGATGTATATTCAACATTACATTAGAGTGATATCCCTTGTTCAAAAGGGGATAGATTATTCATAGGAAGATCAAAGGAATTTAGATAGGGGGAGGAACCCCAAGGCGAATGCAAGCAGGGGGAGCAGCCCCAAGAGGAGAATGGCCCTTTGCCATTGATGTCAAAGGGGGAGAGTTAATCACATTGTTGTGATTGATGTTTATTGATGGGGATAGATAGTCACATTGACTATTGATGTAGAGCATGCCTTATATACATGTTGACATCAATAATTGGTAATTGGTGTTGACATCAATGTTGGTATTTCCATCAATGCCAAAGGGGGGTATTGTTGGATCATATTATCATTGATGCCAATGGTTTGATTATTTGGGAGATTGTTGGATCATATGTCATTGATGTAAATGTTTTGATTGATTGATGTCATTAATTGATGTCAAGTAATTGAGTGATTGATGATTGTACTTGATGAGAATGATAGATGTCAAAGTGGAAACCAATTGATAAAGATGGATCATTGATATGATGCATAGATTAAGATGGATCAATGAGTTTTCATTGATACATGATGATGCATAGTTTGTTTGATGAAAATATGACTTATTATTGTCTTATCATGATTGATAAGGTGCACAAATGGATGACCTCCAAAGTGATCCCCTTATGGTGAAATCCCTCACGGGAAGATGCTTTGCAGTTTGAGTTATCCTAGAAGAATGGTTGGAGGACCCATGCTTGTATGTGGAATAATGAGATGAAGATCAATGAAGTTGCTGGTGAAACTATCCTAGATGGATAGTGTTTGTCATGCCATTTCTGGTGGTATGTGGAATGTCACATAACTCCTCATGGTTTGAGAGTTATGGCTCTACGAAGTTGAAGGACCCCCATATGAAGACTTGAATCCCCCAAGGTCAAAGAAGTCAAAGTTTTTGAATGAAGAAATCATTATTTAAATGATAAAGAGAAGTGAAAAAACCAAGAAAGATTATTTAAATGATAAAATAAGGTGACAAAATCAATAAGGAATATTTAAGTGATAAAGTATTGGAGAACTTTCTATTCATGGAAAGTGGTTAACCCTAAAATAAGGAAAATAGGTTAAGTAACCTAGAAATGGGTTAAGTGACATAGAAATGGGTTAAGTGACCTAGAAGATGAAATTATAAATAAGAATCTAGGATCTCTTGTGAAAGGTACATTTTGGTGAGAATCCTTTTTGTGGATCAATGGAGAGCTTATTGTGAATATATTTTGGAGTATTGATGGAGAGCTTCGTATGAGAGCATATTATTGGTGTGGATCTCTTGAGCATGATTGAAAATCTATTCTGAGGATGATATCGAGAGGAGGATCTCATGGATGCATCAAAGTTTCGGCAATGTCAAAGATCTTGATGGAAACATTCTCGGAACTTCAAAAACCCTAGTTCATGAGGTATACATGGGTTGTCTGTGCTTAGGGTGTGTATACATTAAGGTATATGTGGGTTGTCTAAAGACATGGAGCGTATGGTGGATAAAATGGTGAATACTTGTGTTTGAGATGGTGCCAAGCTCTTGGATGATTAGGCAGGTTCCAGATCTTCATTCTATGGCCTCAGATCTATCACTAAGATAGTGGTATGATTAGATTATTTTCTTTATGAATACTATTGTTTGATGTTATGAGAATTCTTAGGGAATTATTGGTATGGATTCTATGATGTGGTTCAGTTTGGTTGATTTGGTTGATGGAGTGATCAATACTCTTGTGATTCAATGGTGACATGATTGCTATGGTATACTAGATGCTTATACATGTTTGAGATATCATTCATATTGATCTATTGTGGAGCATGAGCAAGCAATTGGAGAGCTTAGAGATGTTGTGACTGGCTGTGGGTTAGTTTGGACAGTGGAAGACATAAGAGAAAGTCATTGTAGGTTGAGAGGATCTGAGCATGTGAAGCAAAGAAAAATCCTAGTTTCTTAGAAGAATACGCATGTTGCATTATACACTGGCCACGTGCACACGCGGGCTGTAGTGATCCAGGGCACATACACACGTGAGTTGCACTACTGACAGGTCATGTACCTATTGAAAGATTGATATCTGTTGAGGATTGTTGCCTCATATCATTTGGTTCTGAGGGTGTACGCTGAGTCATGCATTATAGAGCTGGTGCTCTTGTAGAGTTGTACTCTATTCAATTGTTGCTGATAAACCCCAGATTGTTGTCCATAATAAAAAGAAAATTTTTACATACATCTTGTGTTCCTTGTGGTGATGACTTATTGATGATATGTGTTGTTGATATATGTTCACATCTAACTGGTTATAAATGACAACAATGGGTAATGAATAAATGTTGAATGTTAACTAAGGAGTTTTATGTAAAGAGGGAAGTTTTGGGAAAAAGAGCCCCACACTCATTCACCCCCGCCTCTAAGTGTGGTAGGTGTGTCCAACATTTCACTGTTCTTATGCTTAGATTAGGAATGAGACCCCAACACCTCTTTTTATATGACAAAAGGATGGTTATTCAGTTGGGTGATGGGCTATAGGCAGTGTATTAGTTGGGAAACTACCCAGTAGCCCGTAATCTCAATGAATACCTTGCAGCTTTTTAATTTTTGAAACTTTTGCAAGTATATGTGGGTTGTAGTGGTGCAGCATCCATACATACACGGGCTATAATGGTGCATCAAGCGTATGTGCACGGGCAGTATTGGTGGAGGGCGCGCACATCTTCAAAAAATAAGTTTTTAAGAATAACATCTCAGTGATGGCTTGGAAAAAATAGCAAGTAAGAGGGCCAAGTGCCAGGTATGCATGTATGGAGTAATTTAGGGTTATGACAATGGGCCTGAAAACCTACCTCTTCAACTAAAAATGTCAGGTCACTTGATAGAAATAGCTCCAACATACATGTATGGAGATGGAAGTAGTAGTGTATGGATGATAGGATATGATAATGACATCCTAAGTGAATGAATGATGAAGTAATAATAGGAAATCTACTTTTTATGTTCCCAAATTTATACTTGTGATGTTGGGAACTAACTTATCCCAACTTGTCCCCACCTTGTCCTCAATTGGGTGATACTTCCCTCCTCCATAGGAACTTAGGGACTTAGGATAAAATATTACATAGTTAGAATTTAGGAAATATTATTATAACATTTCCTTGGATTATGTCCCCTTGATTTATCCCCCCTTCCTATACCCTTAGCCCCCTTTCCCTTATAACAAAGTTCTATCCCCCCATTTCTTTTGTTTGTATAGTATACATGCAGTGATGTATTTTATTAATAGTATGAATGATTACATTTTACAATAATAGGCTCACTATCATTTTAATGTCTAGGCTCTCTGGCCTGATAATTATAAATACACTCTAACCTGTAATATCATGGCTCACCAACCTATGAAACATGCATACAATTACATTCGGGGTCAAACTAGGGTATTACAAGAATTCAAGCATCATAGTAAATGAGGTGAGTGTTTGTTATTTCTTGAGATTTTGGAAGCACTAAATGCACTGTAACAATGAATATCACTTTGGTATTTTTTTTAAGTTACCCTATGGCAGTTTTCCTTTCGACAGTTAGGTGCACCAATGTGTTTTGTTCAATGGAACTAGTGTGATTTATTCGCTGCATGCAATTTTATTATAAAGCATGGTGGTGCTACTTGAACCTGGACATAATGGGGAATTATTGTTCATAAATGCACTGGTGCGTAGATACCTTAAAGGAGCACTGAGAAAAAATCTTCCGCAAAAACCTACTTGTACCCACCTTTGTTATAAATAATGATGGTGCATTTGAACATTTAATTACCAGTGCAAATATTTTTGGATGTGCACTAGTGCGTATGGTCCGTAAAGGCTCACCAAAAAAAAAACCTTAGCAAAAACTTCCAGTTGCTCACCTCCACTAACAACCTCTGCTATAAACAAATAAGGGAAGAATTTTTCAGGAGGTTCTGTAAAACCCTCTACAAGAATATGTTCTCCTTGTAGTGAGGAAAAACAACCACTCTGATAGTAAAAATTATTGTAATATGGGGTTCTTCACTTATCCATGTAAATAAATTCTTAATTTCAACACAAGTTGGGAATTTTCTTGAATTAATGACATACATGATTTCACCGGTTTCATGTTATTTCATGCATTCCATTCCAAGAGCTCCCATCATTGATAGTGGCATGATATTGTTAGTGTGTCCACTATCCACCAAACAATTATGTAATTTGAAATATTGATTTTATAAAGATATATAGAATGGTGGAACTTTGTCCCTTGGCCTTACCAATGTAATATTCCATTGTTTCCTTGTATTCATCACAACTGCCTCTATTTTTGAATTTGTATCTTCTAGTATCTTCAAAATATTCTCTCTTTATTCACGTATCTTGACTACCTCCATGAATGGAAAATTAATTTGGATATTAGCTAACTCATTAAAAAAATTATAATTCATTTTCAATGGAGTCTTTGTCTGACTAACAATTGGTTGTTGTTTTGTTGTTTCTAGAGTATTAGATTTTTCTTTTACTTTTTCATGTTGTTCCCAATCTTGAATTTATTTACTTGAGAAACAGTCCGAGCAACATATCTTGCAAATACTCACAATCCTCTTGTTCATTAAAAATATAAAAATATGAAGGAACTTCATCCATTTTTATTGATTCCATAAATTCATTTTCGATAATGCATGTTTCTTGATCAAAATTTTCCTCTTCTACAAACTCATATAGCACAACAACATTTGTATTTGGAACTCTATCTTCTCTTGGTATATGTTCTTCAATTATATCATTTATTGTTCTTTTGTCAGGTAATGGAGATCTCATATTTGGATTTGTTGGAATGGTATTCTCACCTCTCTAGAGTCTAGTTATACCATTCTACATTTTTCTAATTATTCTACTAATTTGAGCCATCTCTATATTTTGTCTTGTTTCCTGGGAATATTCAAAATCATTTCTCACATTAGGGGGAATGCCTTGGAGAATTCTTCCCCCAGTTGTTGTATTTTCAAAACTTATGGAAGTAGATAGTCCTTGAGGTGATATTTACATACTAGTCATTTGCCTTTGTACTTTTCCTAGAATAATCTTAGGATGAACATTAGTCTCTAAAATATATTCTTCCATATCTATTTCCTTCCAAATTACCTCATTCAAATCATTCATTTGTGAATATATTAGGAATTTATTCATTTCCTAGCTTCTTTGCTTGTCATTTCTTTCTCTTTCTTCATTAGGAAATTCATTTATTTGTTCTTCTTGGTCAACCATGTTTAATATATCACCTGTTTGATATATTTAACTTTGGAAAACTTCATGAGTCACATGCTTCTTACTTTTAGTTCTATTTAATGCACTTTTATATGGTTCCATATTTTCTTAGATATGCAACTGTCTTCCTTGTCTCAAGGCTATTTCTCTTTCTTCCTCTTGGGAAAGAACTTCCAAATATCTTTGGAGTTCAACATGACTCCTTGTTGCTGTGATTACTAGGTCATACAACTAGTGCAAGATACTTCTTTGATCTATTAATGAAATTTGTATATGGGGTTGGTTAGGTTCACGTAGAGTCATTAAAATTTCTGATCTACGAAACCAATTTTTTTTTTTAGTTCCCCAGTATGGTCATCAAAAATGTTGATTAAAAATATCGTCTTATGGTATTTAATAAATGAATAGGCTTATCATGTAAATAAATATTCACATGCAAAGGATACATGAGAAAGGACCATGTATCTTGTTGAAAGTAGATATATGTAGTATGTTACAAGATTTATAAACCAAAATAGTATGCATCAAAATAGGACAACATTTCCATTACAACATTCATCAAAGTAGAACACAATATACAACAAAAGAGAAATGAAAGTATGGAGCACATATAACAAAGAACTCTAATTGATAATTCCATTAAACCCAAAAAATATTTTGATAGACACACATATAAAATATCATGGTTAAATTCAAAGTCTTGAGAAATCAATAATGTTATGCTCCAAACTAGTTCTCTAGGAACATAAAAAGATAATGGACATATTTAAATAAAATGGAAGTAATGTCTTGGGTTACAAATAAAACTAACTACATTTTTCCTTCAAAGAGGACTAGGATGGGGCTCCCATAGACCATAAACTTAAAGAGAGACTTGGAATAAAAGAGAAAAACAATCAAGGGTCAACCTTGGGTTTCATAGGTTGTTGGGAAAAAAAGAAAAATGAAAAATGACTAAATAAAAAAAATCGCAAGGGAAAGAATAAGGTTACTACTTGATTTGTTGTGATGGAAATATTCGAAGCCTTTACTTTTCTGCTGAGGCTTCCTTTGTAGATGGTTTTTGTTGTGCTAGAGGTGTCATAACCGTTGTAACTACTTCATGTTGATCTTTCTCAGTGATCTTGACCAGTTATTTCATTAACCATTCTTCTATGTACTCCCTCATCGGAGCAACCGTTATTTCGTTCTTGGTGTTTATTTCAAATATTTCATCATCCATTTCTCTTCAATCAATACTTAGTTGGTGCAATGTGTCCTTGATATCATCATTTTTATTTTTGTATCAGACAATCCACCTCTCTACCTCATCTACAGAGAGTTCCACTGAATCACCAAACTCAATTTACCATGCAAATTTCAATACTTCAATTCAATCCAATAGTTTCTCTTTAGACTTAAGAATAGTACCCATTAATAAACTAGGGCCTTCCAATTCCTTTGTAAGATCAACAAGTTTTAGGAACATGTCACCTCTCTTGATTTTAACATTATCTAATTCATACAACATGAATCTTAAACATTTAATCCTTTTCCAGCAAGCATTGATCTGCATCATTCAAATATTAGATGGAATGTTTTTTCTCTTCTGTGGGTGTTGCTTCAACTTGAAACTTTTTCCAAAAACATTCCCACGACCTCCTTGTAAAAATCTTCATCATTCTCTAGATCATTTTGGATATATTCTTTAAAATGTGTGACCCTTGTTTAAAAACAATTTGAATTTTGTGTAAGCTCCCATATTTCATGAAATAGTTCTATTATTTTCTGAATCCCATCTCCAACATAGTTTCTCATAGCCAATGGTAGACTAGAGGAACCTTTCAATTTGTTTTTCTTTTTCTTTTTGGAACATCCTCAAGGGTAAGTGTTGGTTGAAGTGTAGTTAGAGGCTTAACAAACAATGGTTTAAGAATTAAAGGTTTCTCTATTTCCTTTATTATTTATTTTAAAATTAAATTTTCTTTCTCAATGTAAAAAAATGATTCTTTTAATGCTTCGCAGTTGCCTCGTTAAATTGTACAATTTTTTAGGGTGAAAATCCATGAAAATCAATTTTTGATTTCCATTTTCCATAGACTTTCTTATTTTCATGTTAACCTTCTCTATTAACAATTTCTTGGAATTTTTATGGTAGGTTATGTGGTGAAGTGTGACATATTCTTCTTCAAATATCTTTGGTTCTTGGGTAAGAACAACATCAACAATTCCCCATGTTTCCAACAATATTTTTAATGACTAGTTGGGTTCTTGTATGAATTCATTTGCATCCATAGCATAGGGACTCTACTCAATTTCATGTATCTCTAATCCATTATTTTGAGTCTGTATCTTTATTTTAGTAGAAGTATGTACAACATGGGATTTAAAGAAAAAAATATTTATAGGGTATTTGTCACCGTCATCATCTGAATTTCCAACAAGAGTTTTTCTTGGTTATAAACTATTACTTCTAGGTTTTATTTTAGCATGAGTACTTTTCTGTGAAAAACTATTTGAATTAGGGTTTTTTCTTGTTGATTCTCTTCCTTTTTATCTGTAGCACTCATTAGTGCTAGCTAGATCTTCAACATCATTCATGGATTCATCAATTGAGGTCTCTGGGATATTTTCATTGTCTCCTCCTCCTTCCTTGAACTATTTAGACTTACATAAATAAGAATAATATCCCACCAGGGACATGTGTGCAGAAAATAGGTCCTTAGGGTCAAAACCCTCAATGCATTTTGCTTATTTTAAACCAATTTGGTCCAATTGAATTGCAAATTCATCCAACTAAGAAATATGCTTGACAACAATTTCTCCAACTCTCCATTGAAATGAAATGAACTTCTTCTTCCTTTTTTCATTAAATAAGTGTTCCCAATACTTGTATTGTCTTCACTCTTCGATGAAAAAGTGTCTATCATATACATAAAATGGGAGAAACAAGGGTTTCCCTTGGAAACCAAATAATATTAGAACACTAAAATTATCTGTAGTATCAAAAATTGCTTTCTCTCTGAGAAAGGAGGAAGCTTCTAGTGACAGTATTGAGGTAGTATGAGCAAAGATAAATTTTTTGAATTTAGAAATAAAAGTATTGTTTACCGGGTAGAATTTGTATTGATATTTATGTCTCCAAAATGTCAAATACTAGACAAAGACTAGTTCTACCTTGAAATCTACACCCCTTTCCCAAAGTAAGTCTTCGAAGATGTGACAATAGGATATGTCATATACCAAATAAGAAGTCATATAGAAATTTTGGGTTTTTCTGAAATCACCCAGTTGAAATGAAATTTCATTTAAAATAATTTAACCCCTATCAATAAGAGTGTATTTGTAAACAAAAAAGTGAATAATATAAACAATATACTTTGGCATGGAGGTTGTGCACTCTAGTTCGACTATACACGAAAAAACAAGGAAGATTCTCTATAAGGGTATTTCGAAGAACTTACCTCAATCTTAGCACAATCACTATAATCTCTTGAGTTGGTGAGGTAGCTATTGAGGAGCTCTGCTCATGCTATGTTTTCTTTAATAAATTCATATTCTTCATTATTATTTAACTGCATGGTGGGTTTTGGGAGTCACAACATTCTTGTGAAAATTGAGGGAGTCAAAGAGATTGGCGGATTCCCTTGTACTTGAAATATTCTTCTTGCTATATCATATTTGTCTATGCACTAGATAACTAATTCTTTGAAGCCCATCACCTCAGGCACATAGCCAACTCGTTCTATGCCTAATCTCCAAACTTGGTTTGTTTATTTCTTAGTAGGAGGGGGAGTCTTGTACCACCTTTAAGCTTGTGACCACTAGAAATCGTGATGTTCATGTATGAGAGTTTTAAGTGTATCTCCACAATAAAAGTCCTTTATTCTACTTGAAATATCTTTAGACTTCTTTCTCTTCTTATGAATAGGTTGTGCTACTATCGATATAACCTTTTTACAACATGGAATCTGAATCCTTTATTAAATTTACAACGTATTTCCTTGATTATTAACCACCATAGCTCTTATTTCAAATTTTGCATCTTGCATGGTAATGTTTATAATTTATTACAAAGATTTACGAAATATTCACCACTTTAATAATGGTATTAGGTTCACACAAGTGGTGACTGATGTGGTGGAGGGGAAATAAATGCCATCGAGAATGGTAATAAGATATTGGGGAATATTAAAAATGATTAAGTATGGAGGTGCAAAGTGAGACATGGAAGGTGTAATATGGTGAACATGGGATTGCGTGATGCGATACACAAGACATAAAAATGTAAGAATGGAGGACTCCCACATCCATAATGAAAAATAGACTAAGTATGAGAAAATGTCATTATACGGGTCAGAGAAGTTGATGGGTCATTTTGCAGAATGCAGGATTGCACATTGTGGGACATGGACATAAGGGAAACATAAAGCAGAGGGGAAAGTTTCCCCGCATCCACATTCAAAGAAGTGTCTAAGTGTAGAAAAGTTAAGTAGCGTAATTTGGAGGACGTAGAGGTAGAAAAGTCATTTTGAGTGTTGTGCAACTATGGGTTATGGGACATGAGGATTTGTAGGACATGAATGGGTTCATCTCCCACAATGCATACAAATGACTAAGTGTTGGGTTTAAAATAAAATAAAAAGTGACTAAGTAAATATACATGGGTTTTCGGGTCTTTGGACCTAAGAATTTGATGGTAGCTTGATCTGCAACCTACATTTCATAGAGAAAAATGACTAAGTATATAATATACAAAGAATAAAGGAAGAAAGGGAAAAATGATAAGAATATAAATGTATGTACTAACATTGATCAATGAATGTAGATCAACACAATGGAACAAATTTGATGTTCCCAATTACACTAGAAAGGGAATTGGTTACATATACTTCGGGGCTACAAAATTCCTCCCTGATTTGAAAGAGATATTTGATAAGTCCCTCGAGGTAAAGAGGAGGAGGTGTGTGTATGTGATTTACAAATGAATTGACACGATTTCATACTATGACTATAGGAATGATGAAGATGGTATCTTGGAGAAATTTGAACAATCCATGGAGGAGGAGATGCAAGATAGAGCATTAAGGGAGTGGTGGAGGATCAAGTTCATATGATAAATTATGGGAGGCAATAAAGAGTGATTTCCTCCGCAAAGAACAATCTTCACAAAACTTTATTTGTGGATCTTTGCATACATACTTTGTCAATTAAATTGTTTGTCGGTGCATTTTTATGTAACAAACACATTAGTTCTCTTTCAATTGCACTGGTGCACTATAAATAGTATAAGACACATGTATATTGTGTTTTTCAAATGATGTTGATGTTGTTGTTGTTTGATTTATAAAATGTATTATGAGTACACTAATGATTTCTCTGTTTTTAAACTAAGTTTGATATGTATCACTCATTAGAATTCAAAATTTCCATATATATAATGTTTAAGTTGAGTTTTGTAAAATCATTTAGTTTGGATTGTGATTGGAAAAAATTATAACCATCAATTCCATATGATTTTTAATTCTTCTTCAAGGTGAATATGTTGATTAAACATGTTTACAAAGAAAAATACATAAATATGTTGAGTGAAATGATTCTTATTTGAACAAATATGTTTTTTTCATATATTGTAATAATAACCTTATGATATAATTATTCACTAATGGGTAAAATCCTGAATATGGGTGTATAATTTATGTAAATGAGAAAAAGAGAGATATGTATATATATGAACAGTTAGATTATGATGAGCGTATACATGTCAATGAAACACAAACTAAGTAGATATCTTGCATAAAAGAGTTATATATCATGGAATACACAATTAGATGTCCAGATATGGAAAATTACAAGTAACCTATAAATTAGATAAGGAAACACAACTTAAATAAGCAACTTGCACAAGATATTTAGATGTGTAAATATGAATATACAACAAGTAAACAAAACACACATACCACTGGTGGGCCCCCCATATAGTCGTGGTACTACTTCAACTCAATAGACAGTCACAATCTCAGTGCATCACTTGTATTAACAGCGAAACTGATTTATAGAGGAAAATTCAAGATAATATCTATATTATAATCGTTCGTCTCATTCTAAGAGACCTCATTATTTATAGAGTTTTTGATATAACTGAGAGGTCGACCATTGAAAGGGTCGAGACTCTCCTACAACAGAAAATCATTAAAAATAATAACAAACAACATCTTTTAGAAACTCATGCGCTTAAAATAGAGGTTGAACGTAATTGTTTGAATCAAATTTAATGAGTCCCATAGCTGGAGGTTTCTAATAGGTATGAAACCCATGTTTCACATTTTCTAGGAAGAACCCGTCGATATACTAACCCAAAACTCATTGCACTCTGAGTTTTGTATTGAGGGCCAGATCAAGGGCCGGATTGAGGGCCGGATCGAAGGTTGGATCGAGGGCTGGATCACGAGCCAGATCAAGGGATGGATTTTGTTTTTGACATGTTTCAATCAAAATACAAGTGTTAATGGATCACACACATTCAATTAAGGATAAGATCATCATAAAATTATCGAAATGAACATTACACATACCTTATGTTGATTCATAGAAAATTGATGGAAGAAACCTGATAATACCTTCAAAAAGGGATAATAGAGGTATGAACTATATGATTTCCACATGAAAAAAGATACTTGGGCAAAGGAAAAACATGGTCAAAACACATAGTCATCATTTCTCCCATGCCTGAGTTTTTGCAAGTCCCTCTGTGATCCACATTTTATGAGTAGAACGAAATGAATACAGATTATTATCAAAATATGCTTAACAAAAAATAACATATATACAGTAAAACGAGTTTCTATTCAATAAGGAAATAAGTTGAAACTGTAAAATGCAGCGGAAAAGAATCTTGCTAGAATGGTGGTGTCTTATCTCTGAGAAGAGATATGATGGCTACGCTCATTCCAGAAGATGATTACAATGATGCTCTCAAGGCCTTTTTACAATAAATAGGAATTTCGAGATTAATTGCCGGATAATCCACAGTTGGTGTCATTTTTGTCATCGACGTTAAAAATCCGAATCGGGATTCATCATCAGGAATGTCAAAATCCATAGGAATGTCAAAATCCATAGACATACAAAAACCTAACCCTAGGAGATGAATCACCAAAATTCATGTGGGTTGTGGTGAGCCCTAAAAATGTTGTTTAGGGCCTCAAAATGACCCCAGAAGTCAGGGACCTGAAAACTAGGAAAAAACTATCAAACTAGAAAACTGTCAAAGTGAGCCAGTTGGAATAGATGGGAGGCCACCAATGTTATCGGATAAATTGGTAGGTGCGGACACTAACTGATCTCCCTAGATCCACCTGGATCTAGAACAAAACACACCAGAACATGGCGCTTTCCTTAAGTTTTAAATATTGACTTTATTAACTAAAGAGGGATAGGTGACATACCATTTAAACACCACTTCCTCTTGATATCTCCATCTTAGCTTCATTCCAACACTCATACAATGATGATCCTGCAAAATAACGCAACCAACCAAAGTGATAGTAATAGCGTAAACTCAATATAAATCTATGTATGTGATCAAGGAATCATACAATAAAACACAACAAGCTTTATAGGAAAGAATCATATTACTGTATCATATTAAATGTGAAAGAGAGATTACAACCATGACCTTGATGTCATAAGGTCCCTTCCATCTATTCTTCTCTCCCCACACACTTCTTCCTCCAAGGATTCTGAGACCATGGATCTGATAGCTACTCACAATCTATCTTGACAAAGCAAATCTCAAAGCCACTCTAACCAAGCTAACAATCCCAAGCCAAAAACAACTAACTCTCTCCATGAGATCTCCTCTTCTTTTATAAGCTAAAGAGGATAAGGTGAGGAGGTTAGGATCATCCCACTAAATCATGAAAGTGAGTAAGATCCAAACCATTTGGATGCCACCTCACCATGGAAGCTTCTCCTTCTAGAAGCATCAAGAAGATGCTCATTTTTCCCATGTATGAGCATTCTCGCACCCTACCTATAGAGAAATCTGCAAACCTCTCACAACCCAGCTATGGTTTAGCCTACGAGAATCAGGGATTCTCGCACCCTAGCCATAGTGTAGCATGCAAAAATCATCTTTAATAGGGTTTTTACAAAGAGAGATGCAACTTCTTTTCTCAGGAAAAATTTTTCTCCCTTCTTTCTTCAGGAACTTAGGCCACTAACCCTTTTGAAAGAAGCAGATAGGTTTACATCAATAAGTCATAGGGATGACGAAAATAATGTGTAACAAAGAACCCCCCAAAGTATGAAGTTAGAACATAGCGATAGCTGAAATACTTTGTCGAGTGTGTGTAGGGAACAAGGAACAGTCGGTCAGAAACCTGCCAACAATCAAGGAAATACAGTACAATAATACATCATCACTGAGGTAGGCATTCCCATACTCAGAATACAAATGACTCAGGGAATGAATGTCTACATGCGAAGATCCATGTCAAGTAAGACAGGTCATGGCCACCAAACATACAACGTGGATCCATGTTCATATGACTCAAATCTGAACATAGCCACCAAAAATACATTGTGGATCTATGTGTTAAAGACTCAAATTTGAACATAGCCATGAGACATACAATGTGGAGCTATGCAATAGTACAAACTAAATTTACTCCAATGCAACCTGAATCTGTCATAAAAGATCCAGGGTCTTCATCTCCACCACTCTATAGTACGAATCTAACCATGCGAATACATGTGTCGAAGTCGAACATGGTAGAAAACACTTGATTACCGGACATTAGTTTATATCGTTAACAAGCACGAGGGAAATCACCATTAATGTCAATGACTCCCAAGGTACTCTGGTACAATCCAATGAATGTGAATCAATAAGTTGAGGTCGAACACTCAACAGAATCTCCTAATCAGGGGTCAATAATGAAAACCCACTGTCGAAAGCAAGGAAAAATGCCATTGAGGCATGCAAGTTCCAAGGTACCAATTAGTTTCTAAGTCTAATTCGTGGATAATGAGTTGAAGTCGACATGAAAAGACTTGTCACAGGAGGGCCTTAATGTATCCCACATCAATGACATGAAACAAGTAAAACGATTTGATGTAGATCCGAGTAACAAGTGATTCAGGACTGAATCAGGCATGGTCGATGCAATAAAAGGCTTAAGGACTACAGAAATGGCTGATGCAATGGAAGGATTTCTGGGTTGAACTTATTTTTTGAACATATTGATGACACGACAATTGTCTTGGAAACACTGACTCAACAACAGGGATCATAGACCAATTTGTAATCTTATAAGGAGTATTATCAAGAGACGAGTGGATTTTCCAACCTAGACACAAGGCGAGTGAAAGGGTGTCATGTTCAAAAGTGACTCTTCCATGAAATACAGGTTTAGACACATTTCTTTCCCAATTTCCCCGCCACCATTTCTGGCGAGTACCTCTTTATTTTTACGCAATCTTGAGGAGGATAACATATGCTTGTCAATTTAATCTCATCCTTCAGATGAGTCCCTCAGAGTATGTTTAACGAACCCTAGGAAGGAGTGGTTTGGTCCCATAAGGGCCTTTTGATGTTTGTTTAACGAGTCCAAAGATAGAAAACTCAGGGGTTTTTCATGTTTTGAGAGTCTGGAAAACACCTAAAGAGAACTCTCCCAATTGCTTTTTCATAAAGTAGTTTGATAGGACCAAAAAAGTGATAAACTATCTCCCACCAAACGTTTTCTTCAAATACTTTTACGAGTGTGAAAAGAGCAATATCGCTTGGGAATCTTTTCATGTTTAGAGATTCTGAAAAGAGCTTAAAGGGAACTCCAAGGGGTTCCTTTTCGTATAACCGTTATGAGTCCGAAAAAGTGATAAAAGTATACCCAGTTACATTCTCATTGATTTACGAGCATGAGAAAGAACAAAGACTAAGCTCGATAACTTATTCTTATGTATTTACGAGCATGAGAAAGAAAAAAGACTAAGCTTGGGATTGTTTTCATTTTTATGCAATGTTTAAAACAAAACAAAACTATGCTTGGACCTAGTTTCATTTTTATGCAAGTTTGAACCAGAGGAAACTATGCTTGAGGTAAGTGGTTTCATTTTTACACAAGATTGAACCATAGAAAACTATGCTTGGACTTCCCAACGCATAACACAAGGATGGTTGGTACTTAGCCCCCAGCTTAAGAAGCTAGTGAATCTAAATTCAACATGAAGTTTAGAGGCTGAAAGAAAATCCCCCCAAGCTTCGTTTCATCTAACTGCAAAAGTGAATGAAATGAAGATTCAAATACTAGACGAGGGACTTGACTCAAATAAAGAGGGGGAAAACTATTTCATTTTTTAACGAGCTTGACATAGAAACAAGAACTATGCTCTAAGAAATTTGTTTCTTTTTTTAATGAGGTTGCCTCAAAGATGCAAAAACTATCCTCGAAGTCTCTCTTCTTGATCATGGATTCCAAGAGGACAATGCCCCGGAATGACACCATGTCAAGGGACACAAATCGGTCATGGCTTCTAAGAGGTCTTCATTGGAAGGAAGAAACACACTCTGGAAGGACACCATGTCAAGGGTCACGATAAGATTAAAGAGATCAGGCTCTAACAACCCTATCTAAGAGATCACCATGTCAACTACTGGATCTAAGTCATCAAAAGTTGAAGCCATGGGTGACAACGCCACATAATTGACTTGTGGCGGGGGCGATACCGTCTGCATATAAGAACCATTTAGGGAGGGAAAGACATCACATGAAAAAGAGTAGACATAATAGCTTTAATGGAATAGACATAATCTCGCCCAAGGAGTAAAGAAAAATCCAAGGGGTCTTAGACTACCATAACAACAATGAATATATTTTTCCCTCCCAAAATTACAGGAAACTGAGGAAGGGTCCCTAAAGTTTGATTGGTTCTTCTATTAAAAGCTAACAGATTCTACATAACTGGTGCAAGTGGAGGATAACCCAAATCTTGCCAAGCAAAAGAGGACAAAATACTAATGGATGCACCTTCATCTATCAGTGTCTGAGGAATGTCTTGATCACAAAACTATATTGTAATCTGGAAAGGAATGTGAGAGGGAAGACGAGGTCCAATTAGCACATACCAATCAAAATGGATGGCCTCATAACTTGGAGGGGGTTCCATGGGAGAAGGAGGAATATCCCCTGGCATGGTAGATTCTGTATCAACGAGAAAAACATGGGCAGTATTGGGTTTACTCTCTAGCAGGAGAGTAGGATCGACTAATGGAGAGATCAGATCAACCACTTTGTTAACACTCTCTAAAGAGAGAGTGGGATTGATTGAGGATGGGATTGTATGGACCACTTTGTCAACTAGTTCAGTTAAGGACGTGACCATATTGACCACTTGATCAACCAGAACGACTGACGGGGGAAATAGATTGATCATTCCATCAACTGCAGGTGGGTTGAGAGAAAGCTTGTGATAAGTAGTTGGAAGTTGAGGTTGTGAAATAGTCACGTCTTCAAGTAATTTTGAGGCTTCATCCATATGAGGGAAAAGGTGAGTTAGATGACTCCCTTTGCATAACATGCATGGGAACTTGACTCTACTTTTCTTCTTCTCAACGGTATCTTGACTAGTTAACGGGAGGTCATCAACATGTTGTTCAGAGGCTGATGACATGGGTTGGTGAGGGTGTGTAGACCAAGATTCTATAACATTGGATAGACGAGGGCAATCCTTAAGAAGATGGCTACCCTTACAAAGCCTGCAAGGGTACTTGGGCTTATGAGTTGTTTGGGTGATCTTGACATCATCAACACTCCCAGCACGAGTAACAGTAACTGGTTTTTTTCCAACATGTTTGACAATGGTTGGAAGTTTGGATCCTTGCTTGTTTTTCTTCTTCTTCTTCTTTCTTTTCTTCTTCTTCTTATTCACTGAGTTACTCGCTTCAGAACTTTCTCTCAACGAAGGAGATGAAACTAAAGGTGACCTTGCAAGTGAAGAAGGTGAAGAAGACCTTACTGGTGAAGAAGGTGAAGGATCAACATGAGTTTTATGTTCTTGGGGGAAAGTTCTTAGGACCGAAGAACTTACTGCATTCGAGATTACCTAAGTGGAAAAAAACCACACCGACAATCCAATCGTGAGACCTAGAAGGCTCAAAGTAGCGTTGTGAGGAGGACCAATGTTTCCATAAAAAGGAAAAACAAAAGGTTCCCCTGGAGCAGAGGTTCCTTCATTGGTCATTTTAGGGACTGACGACAAAAAAAAAAAATCCAATCTAGATTTTGCTAGGGAAAACAAACAACACACGCTAAAAATCTAGTAAGCAAGCAAGCAAACAAAACCTTCTCACAGTGAACTCACTAGTTGGTGATGAAATCCAACGTCGTGGTAACAAAGTAAGAAGGGGATGAGATAGAGCGGGTGGAAAAGTTATGTTGACAACCTGCTTAATGGACTTACACCCTGGTGCAAGCTCCCACACATAATTGTGGGTATACCCTCCAAGGAGCCCAAGTGAGTTTGGCCAATGTCGATTCCAGGTACCATGAAGACTTTCCCCTCCACAGTCACCTCGTGTAAAGACCCTAAAGACATAGGCCACTAAGGTTACCAATTACTACAATGATGCCTAGGGAAACAATCGACAGTCCAATCCATCTACAAAGACATGGTATCTAGCCCAAAATCAACCTGAAAGGCTTCCACTCATCATTGTGGGTATACCTCTCAAGTGACCCCCATAATAAGCACAATCTCTACACCAAGACTAACAAAGCAGGGTGACTAACTCTGTCAGTCTTAATGTGACCTCATGATTGACCCTTGTGTGAGAAGGGATTCCCAGGACAAAATGAAGTAAGTGGATTTAACTCTCCCTATCAAAAGATACTATGTTTGTTTGTAGATTTGGAAAGTTATCTTTCACACCTATTTCAAAGCCCTACAACTAATATAATATAGGTTTCCTACCAAAAAATATAAAAATTTCTAATCAATTTTTATAAGCGCTTTATTTTTAAGGTTGTCGTTACTCAAAAGGAAAATGGCGTGGACAATATGGTGTTTTTACTGACTCAAAAGTTATGCAAAGAGATGAAGATGCAATCTTTTCATTTCGATGAAAGCTGTGCTACGAGAAGGAGAAAACATTTATCATTCCTAGAAGCACAATGTCCCAAAATCTTAAAACTCATCAATATCAATATTCTCAAGAAATGAGCAAAAAGACTGTACACCAATGCAGGATTTAGTCAATGCCAAGAATCATGCAATTCCACTACTTCAAATGCAAGGATGCCCCCAATCCAATAAATCAAGAAATAAAATCTTTTTGTTTCAAAAATTTCACTAAAAGAAATAATGAACTTTCTTAAAACAAAGAAACCCAAACTAAAAGTTTTCTTTTAAAGCGAACTATTCAGAAGAAATTTGATCTTTCCCTAAACAATTCTAAAGAAAACACAGGCATTGGAATTGAAAGACACTCAAAGAAAGAGACTAATCCTTCAAAACCAAACAAAGAAAAGATGGGTAAAAGCAACTCAAATAATGTCAAGTAGACTGTAAACAGATCAATATAGGCTCCAAAAGTTCAATCCAGTTGATCAAAACAAACATGGGCATCAAAAGATAACAAAACCCAATCCAAAAAAATTTACAAATAAGTTTGTAGCCTAGTAGTGAGGTGTAGTGCAAAAATTAGGCATTTTCACAGTCTAGACACAGGTAGGGTGCGAGAAGGTCGCATTGGACTGAACAGTAGGGTGCAGAAATCAGGGGTTTTCACAGGATGTATATAGGTGAAGTGCGAGAATGTCTGTAATCAAAAGGAATTTGGAAAAGGGAAAAAGATTCTAAGTGAACTTTTAGATCAAGAGAGTCTGGATGGATGTCCCACAGACTCAAAGACCAGAAATCAAGCAATCAAAGCAAGGGAAACTAGACTAACTAGGAAACGATCTGTTCCCCAGTGGAGTCACCAATTTTGTTATCAGATAAATTTGTAGGTGCAGACACTAAATGATCTCCCTAGATCCACCTAGATCTAGAACAAAACACACCAGAACATGGCGCTTTCCTTAAGTTTTAAATATTGAATTTACTAACTAAATAGGGACAGTTGACATACCATTTAAACGTCGCTTCCTCTCTCGATCGCCATCTTAGCTCCGTTCCAACACTCATACAATGATGATCCTAAAAAATAATGCAACCAACCAAAGTGATAGTAATAGCATAAACTCAATATAAACCTGTGTATGTGATCAAGGAATCATACAATAAAACACAACAAGCTTTATAGAAAAGAATCACATTATTGTATCATATTAAATGTGAAAGAGAGATTACAACCATGGCCTTGATGTCGTAAGGTCCCTTCCAACTTTTCTTGGCCCCCCACACACTTCTTCCTCCAAGGATTCTGAGACCATGGATCTGATAGCTACTCACAATCTATCTTGACAAAGTAAATCTCAAAACCAGTCTAACCAAGCTAACAATCCCAAGCCAAAAACAACTAACTCTGTCCATGAGAGCTCCTCTCCTTTTATAAGCTGAAGAGGATAAGATGAGGAGGTTAGGATGATCCCACTAAATCATGAAAGCGAGTAAGATCCAAACCATTCAGATGCCACCTCACCATGGAAGTTTCTCCTTCTAGAAGCATCGAGAAGATGCTCATTTTTCCCACGTATGAGCATTCTTGCACCCTACCTATAGAGCAACCTGCAAACCTCTCCCAACCCAACTATGGTGCAACCTTTGAGAATCAGGCATTCTCACACCCTATCCATAGTGCAACATGTGAAAATCATCTTTAATAGGGTTTTTACAAAGGGAGATGGAACTTATTTTCTCAGGAAAAGTTCTTCTCCCTTCTTTCTTTAGGAACTTAGGCCACTGACCCCTTTGAAGGAAACATATAGGTTTACATCACTAACGGCCATAGGGATGACGAAAATAGTGTGTAACAACTGACATCCATCTATATCAATCCTCCCCCCTTAGGAGGAAATGGTCTCCATTGCGTTGAGTTCCCCATTGGATGAGAAAATTTATGTTGAATTTGGCCCCGGGTGAGCCACTTGCCTTGGTGCAGGAGTTGCCCTACTTTGAAAACTCAATAAAGTTGGATCCTTTGCTAGAGAGTTCCCTTGACCTATTTTTCCACAATCTGATCACTAGATACTTATTGTATGTAGTCAGGGTTGAGCTCTATTAGTGTCAGTTGTTCTTCTATCTCTGAGGTGTCCAATAATGGTGGGAAATAAGGTCGAAGGAGATCCACGTTGAACACTGGGTGTAGGCCAAGCAAAGGAGGAACGTTGAGCTCAAAATCGTTATCACCTACAACCTTGGTGATGGTGTACAACCCATAACAAAGTGGGAAAATATTCTGATGGGGTCCGGTAAGGCGTTATTTCTGCAAATGCAAACAAAACTTTTCTCACACCTGAAACTTATGTGGCACCTGGTGTTGATCATGGAATTTATTTTACTTGTCATTGGACTTATGTAGGATATCCTAAACCTATTGATGGTTGTGATGGATCTTCTCAATGAACTGAGTGTCTTTTTTAGCTTCAGTTGGAGCAGGAGATGATTCGACCGAGGTGACCGCAAGGGGTAGTGAAACATCTATACGACCCAATGGTTGGAATACCAACCCCATATGAAAGGGGATTTGGCCAGTTGATATATGCAAGGATTGGTTGTAGCTATGTTGAACATAGGGAATACTCTCATCCCATGTATGAGGGTTCTTATAGTTATACATGCGTAGTTTATGCACGATCATTTGATTTATGACCTCAGTTTGGCCATCTATCCGGGGGTGGAAGGGCATGGATTTGTTGAGCTTGGTGTCCAGCAGTGACTAGAGGCTCAACTAGAATGTGTTGATAAATCGAATGTCCCAATCTGAGACAATGGTTTGTGGGGTTCCAAAGTGTACCCAAACTCATTCAAATAAGAGCTTGGAAGTGGCCTGTGTTGTGATTCTCTTCTTCCAGGTGGCTAGAATCACCATCTTAGAAAACCGATCAACAACCAAAAAAACACAGTGATTTTCCCTCTTGGTAGATGGGAGGCCTGACATGTAGTCCATGAAGATGGATTCCCATGGCCTATCAGGAGTAGGAAGAAGGGTGTATAGGCCCTATTTCTTAGTATTCGATTTGGCAATAGCACAAGCAGTGCACGACCTGGTATACTTGTTGAAATCTTGTCAAAGTTTTCACCAGTAGAACTATTTTTGCAGTATTGCCACTATTTTTTGAATGTCAAACTGTCCTTCCACCCGACTGTAGTGGGTCTCCTAGGTCAGCTTCACTCACTCACTTGATGGAATGCATATATGGCTCAGATGGCACAATGAAGTAGGTGGTGGTGAAGTATGGGTCTGTATCATAAAGTTGGGTCCATCCAGAGGTCTCATGGCCACAATATTCTATCATAGTGGTGAGTTTTGTGACTGGAGGTCTGTTAAGGAAAGCATCGACGTGGTTGGTTATTTTTTTTTTATACTTGATGTTGAGGTGGAATTGTTTCAAGTATGTGGACCACTTCTGATGGTGGTCATTCTGCAATTTACCTTCTGTCTGCATGAAATCTAGTGGCTTATGATCAGTGCGGATGATTGTCTCCTTCCCAAGAATGTAATGTCTCCATTGGCGATAGGCTTGCACAATGGAATACATTTCTTTGTCATAACTAGGGAACTTACGAACAACATATGATAGTGTCTCACTATGATAGGCCACAGGATGTCCATGTTGAGTGAGAATGATGCCCACAACATAGTCTAAAGCATCTATATCGATATTGAAGGGCTACTGCAGGTCCAATAGTGAAAGTATTGGGGCTAAGAACAAGTATTGATTCAAATCATTGAACGCTTGTTGTTGGGACTGGCCCCACACAAATTTATCCTTACCACCACCCCTTGTTACTTGGCTGAGGGCCCATGTAATATGGGAGAATCCCAACATGAACCTTGGATCTTGGCTAGATCCATATTTACACCATGTTGATCAACAATGTAGCCCAGGTAATGGACCCTGTCCATGTTGAAGGAGCATTTTTCCAAGTTGGTGTATAACTTGTGTTGTCACATGGTGTGCGGAACCTGTTGAATATGCTACAAGTGTTCTGCCCAAGTCTTACTATAAATGAGAATTTCATCCAGATACACCACTACAAAATTATTTTTGAATGGTTGCAGGATATCGTCCATCATCCTCATGAAAGTGGTTGGAGCATTTGTCAATCCAAAGGGCATGACCAACCATTCAAAAAGACCTTACTTTTACTTGAAGGTGGTCTTCCATATATATGTCTATTCTATCAGGACTTGGTGGTATCCAGACTTCAGATCAATCTTACTGAAGTATTTTTCCCCCATGAGCTGATCAAGGAGGTTGTCAATTCGGGGAATCGGGTACTAGTTTATGACTGTGATTTTATTTAGGTCCCAGTAATCAATGCATAGTCACAAGGTTCCATATTTATTTTATACCATCACGATTGGGCTCCCACAAGGTGATTAGCTGGGAAGAATGTTCCCGTTGTGGAGAATTTCTTCAATTTTCCACTTGATCTCCTCATTCTCTAACATAGAGTGATGGTATATTGGCTCATTGGGAAGCTATGTGTTGGGCATCATATCGATGGGGTGCTTGACCTGACAATGGAGAGGTACCCTGGTAGGTGAGGAGAAGATATATGAGTATGCTTCCACGACCTTATCCACTTGCTTCTTCTATGTGGAGAGGTCGACCGTAGAGACCCTGGATGTGGCTATGATATTTTGCTCATTCTGAGAGAGAATCACAAAGAATACAAAATTCCTTGTCTGAGAGATGACCTTCATGCATTGCTTGGCAGATATCAAGGAAATAACACTAGGTGGTACTACCTCCTGTATCTTGTACAATTTCTTGTTCAAAGTAATAATAACACTGTGAGGCCTAGACTCAATATATCATGGAGTTTCCATAAATATGGTTGGCCCAAAAGAACATTACAAACTTCGAGGGGGACAACATCACACAACACCTCTTCTTTGAAGGCATTGATGTCATATGACAGGTGGCATTGTTGGCTAACATGGATTTCTCTTCCTTGGTGGAGCCATCCGATGGTGTAGGGTTGAAGGTGAAGCGTTGTTGGCAGGGCAAGTCACTTGACAACCTCTGCTGAGATGAGGTTCTTTTGGCTACCGATATCAATGATGAAGTGTAGTAGGGTACTCTTAACTGACATCTCTGAATGAAAAATGCACTCACCTTCCTCTAGCTTGTCTGGTTCACCGATTTGGAGCTTGGTGGTAGAAATAGTAGCACTAGGTTATAAAACAATGATATGTCTCCCCCTTTCTGGTTCTAACTTAGAATCATAACCCGTATATGATTCACAGGATTTCACCTCAGCCACCAGTGACTTCTTTGAGTGGCAATCAATAGTGTTATGCTAGGGGCTCTTATGGGAGTCACACCACTTCCTGGTATCTTTATTTGTCTTTCTAGTGTCCTTATTTTCTTGTGGCTTGGACTGGTTGTCCTGAGGTGGCCCATCTTTACTCTATCCTTTGTTCTGCTGGTTGGGGCCTCCCTTTCCTGGGCTTTGCTGTGAGGGGTTCCCAGGCCCAAATTGTTGCATCTTTTGTTTGAGATATTTCTTGATTTTGACAGCATATTGGTAGGTCGCACCCAAGGATGAGATGTCCAGAAAATCCATTTCATCCTAGATGTATATATGCATATCGTCGTGATACTTGAGCACTAGATGTCACTAAGAATCTTTGATACCCAGCTTGGTGTGCAAGGTATGGAAGATATTTGTGAACTTGGGCACTACTTGGTCTCTTTCCTGCCGCAATGTGATCCATTTTGTATACAAGTTGTCATAACTTGCAATAGGGTAGTATTTTTCCTGAATATCATCACTGAAGGACTCCCAGGTGACCATGACTATAAATAATGAAGGTTCGTATGTTTCCTTATGCTCGCCAAAAGTTTCCCATGAATCTTTGACATGGGGAATGACTTTGAGGAGCGCAAAAGTAATATTTTCTGTATTCGAGAAGTTATGGACAAAGAAATACCCTTCTAGCAGATTCAACCATTTTTCTACAACATCTACAGCTATCTGACCTTCAAATATAGGAATATAGAAGTTGATTTGTACCTTGAAAAGGGCATTGCCTCCTGTTTTTTCTTAATATTTAAAGTGTCTAATTGGGAACCTATTGTACATAAAATATCAGTTTTAAATTTTTCTAATAGGTTTCCTATTTCCATCCTTGTAATCCCACCAGAACTAACTCCTTTTTCTTTTCTACTATAGGGATCCTGAACACCCTTTCTAGTTTCAACCCTGTTTCTCAAGTAGTTTCTACACATCTCACAAATCTCAGCAAATGGTTTATAGGAGACATCTCCTGATGCCATCATATTAAGTGTTTCCAAATATTCTTCCAAAATTCCTTTAAGAAAAAGAGTTATGATTGCATCGTCTAGAAGGTCATTATATTTTGATTTTTGTGAAATGTAGGAAAACCGTTCCATGTAATCTTCAAGACTCTCATCTTCTAATTTTTGAATTTTAAAGATATCATTACGAGAATCTTTGTATTTTGAATAGTCTTGGTATTTCCTAAGGATGGTCTTCATATATTCCCAAGATCTGATACTATACTCTCTTAATCCCATGAACCATCTAAGTGTGGAATGTTTAATAGTGGTAGGAAATAGTTTTAATTTTTGAGCATCTTGTAGGTAGTTATAACTTATGCACAATATATCAAAATCAAACAAGAAGGTGTATGGATCCTCACTGCTCTTACCATAAAAGGTATGTAGTGCAAAAAGTGGAATGTTCTTCATATTAACATTTTGTATGGTATTCAAAATCGGAAACCCAAAAGTGGTTTTTGTTTGGTTTCCTACTTCTTCTCCTTCATCATGTATCACATGATTATGGTACTAATGTTCATCCATACTGATCTGATTCCCAAAAAGAGAATTCCTTCATGGTTTTAATCTTGGAGATAATGAAGTGTCCCAACATTCTTTTTTAGGAGAGATATTTCTCCGATAGGAAAAATTGTCTACTATTTGTATTTCAGGGACTTTGCTTGAGCCCGTTGAAACTATTGGTTCATAATTTGTTATTTCAACTTGAGACACAACTAAATTTATTGAACCTCCAAAGAGGGAATTCACATGTTCAGGGTCAATGATATCTGTAAAGTTTGAATCCTTTGATGGTGGTAGAAAGGAAAAATTTGTGTTGGCTAATTTTGATGATGAGAAATTAGAAGGTTCAAGTGGTTTTACCTCCTGTCTACTATTGTTGGTGTCTCAACTTTATTTTCTATGGTTTCCTCAATTCTTGTCTCTTCTAAATTTTTTTTACCTTTTTAGTTTGAGTTGTCTCCTACTTTTACTTTCTGATATAGTTCTACAAAGTTTATAGATGTAGTATGTCTTCCTCCAAAAAGGCTAGTAGGAACTTTGGTTAGAAGTTTTGGATTGGTTTTAACATATCTACCCTTTAGGTCCCTAGGTTTGTTCATGAAATAAAATAAAATAAAAATAAAAAATAAAACTACCATTGGGTTTGGGGGAACCTGCTATAACAGATGCGTGGGTTCTTACCTCTCGTCTTAATGTTCCCCCGCCACCAAACTATAACCAATGCTCGGAAATAATCTACTTCCTAATTGTTTTCTACCTTTGGCCAAATCCATGGAAATGGCACCAAAAATGATGGGTAAACTATATACCTTAATTTCCCTCAATTAAATTATCGACCAGGGTAATTAAAATTAGAGTTGTGATACAATATGAGTCAAGGTAGGGAAAGGGTTAATTTCTTGTGAGGTTTGGAAAGTGGATTTAGCTAGGAAAGAAGAAGGTTTATCCTAGGGATCAATACTTTGTCTTCAATTTACAATTCTATTTTAGAATAAGATTATGAACAAACTAAACTCTTCTTAGCTAGTGAGCTTTATTTTAAATTTATAGAGTAATCTATAGCTATGAATGGTGGGCTCATTATTCTAAGTAAACAACTCTTGGATAAAAAAAAATTATATTTCTTTAAAATGAATCTATAACTATGAAGAGTGATCTCAATACTCTAAGTAAGCAATTATTGAATAAAAACAAGTTATCTTTCAAAAGAAACTCTTCGAAGTGAACTCTATTCTTAAAGCATCTTTTCAAGAACTCGCAATTACTTTTGTTCTACAGAAAATAAACCACATCATTACATTAATCGTACTAACCAAAACTAAACAACATCATGATGACATTTAAATATAGTGGTTATGTCTATGATGGCAAATTATATCACGATGTCACCTTAGAAATACTGACAAATCAAATGGAATCAATTCAATGTTAATTTCTATAGAGATATGCGGAGTATAAACAAGACAATCTATGGAAATCTTTGTCATTAGGGAAATATCAATTCATTAAATACACGTTCTTGTAATCAATATAATCTATAGACATTATTCAAAATAGATTTGAAATTAGCAACTGTCTTATCACACTCAGAGTAGAAATATTCTACAACAGAGAAAATAACCTATGTAGTCCTACATGGATTAATTTAAACCATAGCTTAATGAATCATAGTTGATTGTTATGTACACTGTCTAGATGACAAATCTGCAAAGTAAAGTACAACTTATGTAAATGAGAAAAAGAGAGATATGTATATATATATATATATATATATATATATATATATATATGAACAGTTACATGATCATGAGTGTATATATGTCAATGAAACACAACCTAAGTAGATAACCTACATAAAAGAGTTATATATCATGGAATACATAGTTAGATGTCCAGATATGGAAAATTACAAGTAACTTGTAAATTAGATAAGGAAACACAACTTAAATAAGAAACCTACACAAGAGAGTTAGATGTGTAAATATGAACATGCATCAAGTAAACAAAACACAGAGACCACTGGTGGGCCCCCTAGGTAGTCGTGGTACTACTCCATCTCAATAGGTAGTCACAATCTCACGCAAACCCCCTTCCCTCCAAAGGGTTGCTCAACCTCCCAGTCCAGGATCGTTCAATACCTAATTCGGAGTGACTCCTTAGGTCCCTTCTTGGAATCCCAAACCACTTTACACAGGCCCTTTTCCCCCAAGCGACCTCGGGATATGACCTGGGGCTAAACTTCCCTAAGCGCTTCATGCTTTGGGCTTCGACGTTTCTCTCCTCACACTACAACCACTTCTTCCAGGATCACAATCCTCTGAAACCATGGAACAATATCCACGGTCCTCATTCCTCTCTGATATCGATGACTTATTTTCCTTCTTCAAAATTTGGGCTTCAGTTGAATCTGCATACACACCCCACAAACACTCTGGAGTACAGGATCTGGTGACACCTGTCCTTACCAATAGATGACCCAAACCTGCTTTGGCTCCCAGCTCTTCAGGAAATCTTTGCCCAAAATCTTCTACGATCTTTCACCACCTGTCAACCTTGATGATGGACACTCCCTACTAGCTTCATGACTTTGGCTATCTTGTTATCCTGTGAACATTGAAAAGATTAAGGTGTGTACACCTTACCTGGATCCAACAGTTTTTGGTCCTTTGTGCCCAGATCCTATGGATGGGATCTATTCTACTCCTTTGCATGCCCCTTTGGATGTATGGACATGGATTCAATGGTCCATATCTCTTTCTCTGCATCTAATCTAATGGTTTTTGTTTCTCCTCCTCGTGAGCTTGCAATTTCTCCCAAAATTGGGAAAATTTCTGAGTGTTCAAAGGTTTTGGCCCTTGAACCTTCTCCTACGAGCTCAACTACTTTGAATCTCGACTTTTGATTTTCCTCCTGATCTTTGGGACTTGGAATAAGTCCACTTATGTTCACTCCTTACAATTGACTCACAATCCACTACTTGAACTATCCTCGACCTCCTGCACTCTTTGCAGAGACTCTGTGCACAATGGAACTATTCCTCCTGAGATTTTTATTGTTCAAATATCTAAGGGACTCAACCCTTTTGCACCTTTGAAAGGGATATCTACACCCTTCAAAGGGATATATGCACCCTCTTGGAAACTTCTACTCAAGCACTCCTTGCTGAGCTCATAACTCGAAATAGAGTTCACTTGTGCACACTTGCACCTTCTCAATGCCCTCATGGCAGAGCTCTATAGAATCTTCAACAATTTTCTCTCTATGTGCCTCCTCTTCATAGTTTCTCCTTTGACACTCAAAGAAGAGTTCAAATTATCACTCCTTGCGTTGGCTCACAAAGTTTCCAGCACTCTGTCGTGCACTCCTTGTGCTTAAGCTGAAGAACCCATAACAAGAACCCATAACAATTCAGCAAACTCACAGACAAAGGATTTTGTCTATCTCTGTAGATGGAAACCTATCATACATATACAACATAAATAAACACACATAGAACATTTATAGAAGACATGGACACTCAGAAACTCAAATGCAGGAAAAATTGCTCTTTCTATTAAATTGAATGCATGATTACAATGTGTACAAGATCGTACTACAATAGGGTCCCATCTCTCTCCTCGAATATATTGAGATATCTACTTGCTCATCTCCTCTACATGCTAGATATAATTAATTTTGATACACATATCTTTTACAAAAGAGGGACTCCTCGAGCTCTCCCTCCAACTCACCTAACTCCCATTAATTACATTGAATTACATTCAATTTCCATCTAGTCCAAATCAGATCTAGATCCCATTATTCTATTAGCCATTAAAGGAGACCTTAACTCCATCCTGCACAAAGGAATCGACATGGCTCTTTGAGCCTTGCATCATTTAATTGCATTTAATTTTACATTTGAAATTTTAAAATGAGGGGAAAATGAGAGGGTTGGCACCTCTACCCTCCTTGAATGTGCACTGATGTGATGGAATGTTGACGCATTTCTGAGGTGGAGCGATGCTACTGCATCAAAATCTAAATGCATCACTTGTATTAACACCAGAACTAATTTATAGAGCAAAATTCAGTATTCGTCTGGTTCTAAGAGACCTCAATATTTATAGAGTTTTTGATATAACTGAGAGGTCAACCACTGAAAGGGTCAACACTCTCCTACAACAGAAAATCATTAAAAACTAATAAGAAACAACATCTTCTAGCAACTCATGCACTTAAAATAGAGTTTGAATCAAATGTAATTAGTCCCATAGCTGGAGGTTTCGAACAGGTATGAAACCCATGTTTCACATTTACCACGAAGAGCTTGTCGATATACCAACCCACAACTCATTGTAATATCCCTAGGTCGAACCCCAACTGTAAATGTAATAATGTACTTAAGTTGGTGAGTTGTTTTATATTATTTTAGCATGCATCTTTCATGGCATAGTGCATGCATGTATTGCACAGTAAAATGATGAAATGGGCACATTCCAGGATACCATGCGCAACAAACTTAAGTGCACGCGATTTGGAGGCCATGGAGCCTTTATGTATATGTTTTTTTTTATAGGTTGGTAAGCCAGTTTATTATAATCCAAGAGGATTATGTGATGATTAGGTCAGAGATCCTAGATGTTAAAGGCCAATGAGATTATGTTTGTATATGTCTCATCATTTATATAAAATACATTGCTACGCGTAGACCGACTAGGATAAAATAGTATGGGGGACTAAACTCCACCAGTTAGGGAAAGAGGGGGATAAAATTTAAGAAAAAAGGGCTAAGGTAGGGAGATTAAGCCAAAAAGGAATATTATATTAATATTCCTTAAATCATAAAGTATGGAAAATTATTTTATCCTAATTTCTAAGGATGGGGACAAGTGGGCCAAAGTATCTCCCAACATGACAAGTGTTAAGTTGGGAACATGCATACATATAGTTTGGACTTAGTTCATTTTTTATCATGAAGTCATCCATTCAATCATTCTAGGATCATTCACTCAATTAGTTAGTTTTCCTTCATACCTTCTTGTCATTGTACCTGAACCTATATCCATACCCATACCTATTTGTGTACCTAGTTAGCTTTGGAGTTGTACTGAAGAAGCAAGCTATCAAGCCCATGGAATATTGAAGAGGTAGGTTGTTAGGCCCATGAGAAATCTCTCAATGTGAGAGAATTGTTGGGAATTGATTTTTGAAGGTGCTAAATTGCAACTATAGGACTCTGAGACTTCCTATTTGGCCTATTGTTGAAGCCCAGAAAGGAAGTGGGGCAGTTGAAATACTGTTGAGCAGAGAAGGGGCACACTTCCTGGGGTGGGAAAGGCATGTGGGGAATGAGGGACTGTAGGCTATTAGTTTGAGTTGGTAACTGTGACAGAGTCTTTCCCATTGTCAATGATACATCATCTTGTTTAGGAATCCCCTTATCCAAGTGGATTTTAGTCCCAGCTCGGGGTTAACCCACTGCTGAGAGTGATGAGCAGTGTGGTATAAGGATGGGAGGTTCATGGAAGGTCTGCAGACATTTGGTGATACTATTACCAAGATAAGTGTCAATTTTGTGATAAATTACATGTTGCATTATTATTTACGTGTTTATTTTTATGGGTTTATCCTATGTGTGGATTATAACTATCTTTATATTTATGGTATTGCCTATATATGTTGCATGTTTATGTTTATTGTTATTTCAATATGAATCCATGCATTTTCATAATGTATTTTTCTATTTACGTTTTATATATAAAGTTCGACAAGAGTTCTGTGTGTATATGTTTTAATTTCATGCAGTTCAAAATTTTTATGTGGCATGGCTCAGTTGGATGTTGTTTATGTTACAGTATGGTATTAGAGAATGGAAGTGTTTTCTAGAGTAGCACGACCCGACCTAGGTGGTTGAAGATGTTACACTCATTGTGCTCTGATTTTTCGTATTGAAGGCCGGATCGAGTGCCAGATCGAGGGTCAGATTGAGGGTTCAACGCTACAACAATGCACCAACAAAACCCTAACTACCGACCCTTTTGGAAACACTTGCGAAGTAGATGAAGTCTCACCTGATGTAGAGGAAGGGGTGGTTGTCGGACTCAAGTGTCTGCAACCTTATCTAGGACACAGATCTTTGATTATAATACTTAATAGAGAACTTAGAATTAATAGTTCATCAATATTCAACCAATACTACTGCGTAGATAGAATAGAGCATTGCATCATTCACTCAGATCTGATGTATTTAAGAACTTTATCATAAACAGGTAGGTTATATCTAGAAGATCAAGCACTAAGCACCTTCATATAGGTAAGATCTAACATTCTTACACATTATTATCACAAAGCATAAGAAGAGTTATCTATATCTATCAAATCACTTAGCAAGAGAAGTTATAAATCACGTGGTTCACCCCCACCTTGGGGCTACATCCACCAACTCTTCTTATTTATTGTCTTCAGTCAATCAGTTACAAGCACAAAGCCTCAAAACCCTACTTCGCCTAGGACATGAGATCTATGCACCTCGCTAGATCCTCCTTCCTTACATTATAGCACAAAGAACTTCACAGTCTGTTACAATAGCTTGCACCTAGCTCTGCAAGTCTTTCCTAGTATGCACAGAGCATCTACAAATCATACTTGCACTCAGCACTTAGCTTATCAGCCTTACATCACAAAGATTTGTCTCCTTTCTTACATAGCCTAGACATATATTTATACATTACAAAATAGGACGAAACATGGGTAAACCCATGGGCCGACATCCCATGCTCGTTACATAATCCCAAAAACCCAAAAAGGACCCAAAAAGGGATCAAGATCCCGTGATCTTCACTTCGTCTTGCGCTCCTCCTTCGATAGGCTATCGAAGTCCCAAAAAAGGTCAAACTTGAATAGATCCTGCAAAACTTGGTCAAGAGCCAACAAGCCCCCAACACTCACCTGTGACTCGTCCCGAGTCACATTGATGTAGGAAGTTCTTCTTTGAATGCTTTGATTTGGCTCAGACTGGTTTGACTTGCTATTGTGCTACAAGATCTTGTTCATCAAACTCTTGAATGACTGCATCACTCACATTTCCTTCCAGGCGTTGTTCTGTTGTGGTGCTAAGCTGCTCTAGTTCTACTCCTTGGCCTTCTACCTCTGTAAAAAATTGATAGGCCTTATCTTGCACAGGTTGGAGTTTTTGAATTATCTCCATAACTCTGCACTGGATAGTATGGATTTGTTGATGTGTAGTTCTCTTCTCTTGAGATCTCTTAATTCTCCCCACAGGTGTCAGGTCTTTCAATTGTTCCTGTAGTGTTTCTACGTGTTTCTTCACTTCCTTGAGTTGTGACTCCAGTGCCTACAATTCTGGGTTCTCGATAAGTTTCTCATATGTATGGGCACTGTGATCAGCAAATTTCTTGCATTCTAAGGCAAGGGCCTTTAGCCTTTCAACTTCACTCTTGGAAGTTGCTTATCTTTGGTCCTTTACCTCCTGTGGGGTCTCAGGTATAGTGTGTAGTTCTAGGTCTGCGATGCATTGTTGCAGCTACTGGATCACTTCTTCAAGTTGTGCTACTTTCTTTGTGGCTTGATCCTCTTCCTTTACTTCTATGACAATCACAGAGCACAATGCTCTATTGACCGCTTCCTTTACTTCGTATTGCTTGACGAACAATTGTTCCTTGCCTTGTTGAAGTTGTTCCTTTTCCTCATTGAACTTCGCTTGGAGAGCACTCCTTTCCTGTTCGAAAACTCAACATTGTCCTATAAGTACTCCCTGTACTTGTACCAAATCCTGGGTGGCTTGCATTGTTTCCTCTTGTGCTCGTCGAAGGAGAGATTCAACTGTATCAACGAGTTGGTGGAGTTGGGATGGCTCATCTCCCAGTTCTGGTGTTCCCAATGACAGAGGTGCAGTGGAGACTACGCCACTGGACTATAGTGCCTGCTGCACCCCTTGGAGCTCGACCTCAATATTATTGTACATCTCCTCCTTCTTAGCTTCCTACTTCTCTATTATCTCCAATGAAGCATCATTCAAGGAAGATATGATGAAATTGAAATCATCAGAGGTGAGGATGGTCTACATCTTAGTTATAGGGGCTTTTGATATCTTCTGGGAGGAAGGTTTCAGGGGGGAAACCTTCATTTTCTTTGAGGGTTCCTCCTCATGTCTTGGTGATGTTACTTCACCTTTCCTCTATTCATATTCTGTGACATCTATCTCTTCACCATCACCTCCTTTCTCTGGTGACATGGAAGCAGTCCTCACTGAGGCACTGCTTAAATATTGTACTTCGTCAATCTTCTTTGTTTTTCTAGGTCCGGGTGTATCCTGTGAAGCTTCTGGGTTGTCGATGTTAGATATCTCTATAGGTTCTGTTGGAATAAGGAGGTCAGTGGACCATTCCTTAGTAATATCCTCTAAGTCCTCCTCTGTCAGCTTATAGTAGGATTGAATTTGTTTCTTGTGCTCGTCGGCTCGCGCTGTGATATAAATGAAATGTCAATCAATGTTGAAATTCATCAAAGGCCTGAATCAGTGTATAGTGTTTAGCGTCATGTGACGCTTGGAATGTATGGATATCTTCAACTAATTGTAGTATGTATGGAACATGACATTTGTTGGAAGATTGGTTGTTGTCATTGATGTCAACCCTAGTCATGGGTTTTCGACCACAAGATTGATGAAGGTATTTGGACATGAAGGAAAATGCACATGCAGATACAACACCCATGGATGGATAGTATACGTCATGTTGTTTCTGGTGGTATGTGGCACATCACGTGGATCCTCATGGTTGAGGAGAAATGAATTTTTGAAGATGACAAAGTGAATTGAAGAAGGAAGTGCATGTAGGCCCTGAAGATAATTAAAGAAAAGAATTACAAAATAAGAAAGTGTCAGGTTGGCCCTAATGTTAAAAGGAAGTGACATAAATGGTATAAATAAACATCATTATACATTCATTTGATACAAGTCAAATTTCATAGGTAATAAAAAGAAAAGAAGGCCGGATTTCAAGGGAGGATGAAGTCTTTTGGTGATGTGTTCTAAGGTATGTTATTTTCACGTCATCTTACCATTTTTGATATAACTTTTTTTTTCTAGAACGATTTAGATGGTGAGATTTATATGGTATTGAGGAGACATATCAAGGTACCTCTAGTAAAAATTTCATCTCTTGATTTGCTATAATTATGGATATACACTCTGTGGGAGATAGGGTTTGTGACCAGTCCTGAAGCTAGTCAATAAACAGGTGTTTCGGGTAAAACAGTCATAACTTATTCACAGAGAATCCAAATGAAGTGGGAAAAAATTCACTGGAAATAGTAGGGACTATAGTTTCTTGTGTGTGAGTTTCAGAATTGGATGTTAATTATTGAGCGTGGGGCATTCTGTGCAAGTTCACTCTCCTGAATAGACCAGAATTGAATAAAGTCTACCATTCCTTCTATAACCTCTTTTTGGGGAGGATTCAAGGAGTGAAAATTGGAGGATTTTTAGAGAATAAATTGAGTAATATTATCTACAGGATCAAATTAATCTAGGAATTGAAGAATTTCATAAATTGAAGACATCTCAGGAAGCATTATCAGGTTCTATGTGATGATTGGTTGATGGTGATGATTTAATGTCAAGTTTTATTATCTCTCATATATTCTTGGGTGGAAGGAAGGGGAAAGGATGGAGAGTTAAAATCTCTCTTGATATTGAAGGATTGCATATTCCTCTTGGAGGTTTATCCCTCCCTTTACATTTGGAAGTTGTAGCTACCTTTGGAAGTCATTACTTCCCTTAAACAATAACTATTGATTATTTCTCATATATTGTGCATGGTGTATTGTGGTGTATTGGTGTATCTCTTATACTATTGTTCATTTCTCATTGGATATAGTTGAATGGTTTAAGTATAAGTTGAAAAAGGTTTTAAATTGTACTTGATACTAATTCACCCCCCTCTCAGTATCAACAAAATTTGATTGCCATATCTTATTCATGTCACTTGAGTACCACAATGTATTGAACTTCATGGCCAATGGTTCAAATGGCTCTATGTTCGGAAAGGTCGCACCTTCCAACATCTCCCAGACAATGAAAGTGATCAGGATCAATATCTAGCTAAAATGAAATTCGTACCCTTGATCCTAGGCTTCTTTTCAGTCGAGTTCTAATTGGTTATCTAGGTACTTTGCCCAATTCATTTGTAGGCCCTGCGCGCACTTCCCTACGAGGTCGACTACAAAACCAGTCACTTGGGTGGGTCGGTTCTTGCATACTAACTTCCTTGCAATCATCTGATAGGCAAGGCATACTAAGCCATTCTAAATAGAGGCTACCTTGTATCCTCGCATTCCCTTCTCAACATTTCCATAGGTGTCTTTGATCCTTTGTGCAAAAGCACAGTCCATGGCTTTTCCAGGATACAAATCCTGTGGGTCGGGTCCTTACATACTCAAACCCGTGATCTGATTGATCAAATTCAGACCAATTGTGATCCGACAGTTTAGCCACAAATATCCACCATGGTAACAAGACAACAATAGCTTGACACATGCATTCACCTCTTAGTGTCTTTCGAAGTGGGGAATTTTCATGACATTGAGAAGAGTGGACTACGCGAGGTTATGGGTCCATCCTTGGGGAATTACCTTTGAGTTTTTCCCTTTTTTTCTACTCAGATACTAATGTGGGGCTAACATGTTGTAGACTTTGCAATCGTCGAGGTTGAAGTCAATAAACTTCAATGCTGTGATCTTATCTTGGTTTTCTTGCACTGTGCGTATCCCCTTCGGGAGGTACGCAGTGACCAAGGCATAGTCGAAATATCTAGGCACACTGTCCTAATTTACAACACCACTTAGAGGTGGTATATAGGTGGGTAAGATAGTCGGGATTAGTTTAGCATTTGCTAAGTCATCCCTGTGCTTAGTTGTCTTCTCATCGGATGACCGAGATGGTCTTTCTCTATGAGCAGTGGATGGAGAGGTTGGTAGTACTCCATGGATTATGCTTGTATACCCGTAGACATCGACATGACTCTTTCAGTCATGAGGTCAATCAAAACATCCCCAACAACTCTTTCTGCAATTCTCAACTCGTTCGACATACACGCTCGGGGCTAACAATCTTAGGTTCGGGGGGTAGCTTATGTTAGAACCCTATATTTCATAGCATCAACTGGTGACTGGAATTTTTTACTCTTGATGTAGTTTTCTTGTAAATAATATTTCATTTTTGCAAATCATTTTCAAAAAGAAAGAAAAAGAAAACGAAAGAAAAAAGAAAGAGAAAGAAAAAGATGAAAAGAAAGAAAAAAAAAAGAATAAAAGAGGGCATAAAAGAAAATGATATGGCCCCATGAAATAATGATGACTCATCCATACAGTTTAATCATGGTTAAGTCTTTTTGAATTTATGTTGATAGGCTTAGTGAATAAGAATTGGCTAAATTCTTTAATATTAGCCAAGTAGATAGGCTAGTTAGTGACTAAATTTGATCAAACTGTTTAAACATGGTAAAAAATCCCTAGGGTAGAGGAATTTCATAGCCCAACAGTCTAATCTAGGCTAAATGTGTAGGTAGATAGGATAGGGCATAGGCTAGCCAATTTTTCCTTCAATAAAACATGCATGATGTTCGATGAAAATTCATGATTTTGATGTTTGAAGTGTGTTTCCTAACCCCATGGTGACAAAATGCAAGGGAAGCATCGCAAAAAACCCACAAAAGAGCACTATCCTAAGTTTTAGCTGTGCATTTTGATTTACGACCGGAAATTAAAGAGTACACATAGATCTACGGTTGATATAATGGCGCATAGATCTATGGATGACAAGAAATTTCAACCCCGCCGAACCATTCTATCACTAATGGTGGGGGGGGTCCGATATGGGGACTACAGAGTGTGCATAGATCTACGGTTGATCTAGTGGTGCATAGATCTATGGCTGACAAAAAATTATGGACCCCCCCAACCGTTCTATCTTTAATGGTGGGGGGGGGGGGTCCGATATGGTGGTATTCCTAGGTGGGCCCCATCCTAACATGGCACAAATACGTGATGTTGGACCCCCCTCACTCTAAACCAGTTACTGCTTACCCCCCTGTCTGATATACCGGCATACCATATTTTCTATACCACCTTTGCCTCATGACATCACACTCCACTTCCTCACTGTCTCGTGATGTCACAGTGCACTACCACTTATCACTGGTCATATGTCATTTCTCTGTCAGCGTACCTCATACTCCATTCACCCACCACATGTCATTTTCCCCCACTCATTACCCTCCACATCACCCTCACACACTGTTAACCCATCACTTCCCTATCACCTCATTCCTAGATATCCATTGGCAAATTAATACAGGCTAACATATCCGTTAGCTTGTTGACCTGTCCCCCACACCCAATGGATACCCATTTTCCCAAATCTAATCCTGTTCCTCCACCATTTTCACATTTCTCACACTCTCCGCCCACCATAAGCTCATTTTCCTCATCGTTTCAGTCAGTGACCTAGCCATAGCCATTACCCGCTAATGTTTTTGTTTCAAATTGCAAGTACCTATTGAAGTGATGGTGCCAAAGTCCAAACAGTCAGAAATCGAGGAAAATCCTTTCTTACCACCTCTCGTCAATCTCGATCGGATCCCTCTGGTCAACAAACACTACCTCATATCCGATCCAAGATGTGATTTTGATTTGACTGAGCTATATTCGTGGCTCAGAGAAATTTTCCTAGACCAGAGTGATGATATTGGACTCTATGAGTCCAATCTCCCACTTTACATCTTTCCCCAAATTTACCATTTCCCTGAATTTTCCCTCAAGTGCCAAGCGCATTACCTTCCCAACCAGAGAACTATCATGTCATGCTCTAGAGAGACCCTGTTCTCTATCACATCCGAAGCCATTGACCAGATGATGAAAATAACCAGAGTTGAAGCCTTCTCTTCTTTAACTTTTGAGGTCCTAACCAACATGTATCAGAAGTTGTCTTTTCCACAGAGAGAATAGATATTCGAACTATTCCTCCCTAAGAACACCCCAATACCCAAAACCAATCCCCCTTATCGATCATTGATTTTCTCGGTAAAAGGAAATCAAATCATTTCTTCCCTCTATAGCCTACTTGGATACTACTCAGACGAATGGGTAGATGAGCCGATCTTGGGTTACATGTCTATATTTTCCACCGAGGGAAGCCCCACAGTGCAGTTCGACTACAACATTTTCCTGGCTGACAACATTCATGATCAGTTGTTCAATTTTCCCACAGAAGGAATGTTTTGGTACTCCTTAGTATTGGCATACATGTTCATGTTATATCAAGAAGATAAGTTCCTTTTCCCCATGCAAAAGCTGGACAAGTCATAACTGTTAATATTATGGTAGCTGCGGGAGGTATTTACCTCCACGTGTGAACCTGATGAGAATAGAAGACTCCAGAAAGAAAGAGAAAACCCTAATGAGTTGGCTAATAACCCTAGAAGTCTTTTTGGCTCAAGAAGATAATTTATATTAGGTTATTAGCCTCCAAGAGAAGAAGTCGGCCATAAATAATAATAATATACTGAGAAGACACATATCCAGAAGGAGAAGTCGGCCCCAGCAAATCTGGCAGAACCAATATAAATACAGGGCACCAGTTCTCATTTGACATCATCTCAGAATTGCAATTCCCAGTTTGGTGCGCACTGTAGTTCCCAGTTTGGTGCACATTGTATCTCCCAGTTTGGTGCGCACGTGTGGAGGAGAGTTGCAAGTGCAACTGCAGCATCAACAAGTTTTCAATATTGACTTGAATATCTATTGGCTAGGGTTTGGACTATCTGATCAGCTTTTTGTGATGTGCTATCCTTGGGGAGAGGTGCTCTACCTTTTGTTTGGCTATCTAGCCTAGGGTTTTCTTCTAGAGGAATTCTAAGTCAAGGTTAAGGTGCTAGGAGGGTGGCTTTGGCCTATGGTTGGGTGACGGGGGTATGGTCAATGGTAAAATGAGCACACCATCTTTTATATTCTAATAGGTTATAGGCCCACACCTCCTTCATTCACTCTAAACACTAGAAGGAAACGTAGCCACTAGGATATTGAGCTCATTGAGGAACCGCCACTAGGGTTACCAGTTGAAGCAACTTCCAAGACACTGTAGTTAGGGTTACTAGTAGGTGCAGGTGCAAAAACCCTAAACCTCTTGTTGAGGCACCTTAAGTGAAGGGATTGACCTAATCTCTAGATAGATCAATGTGCCCTAGCCCAGTGCATCTCCTGGTACTCTCAGAAAGCCAAGACGTTAAGTTTGAATTTCTAGTCAAATCTAGGGTTTAACCAAGTCAAGCAGCCATGATGAACTCTATGAAGTCTGAGAACAAGTTAGAGGGAGCCTCTAACTTTAGAGCATGGAAGACAAGGATTGAACTCATCCTTGCTAAGAATAAAGTGTTGGATATTGTGAAAGGAAAGACTGTGAAGCCATAGTTTGAAGAAGGAGAAGAGAAGGAACCGCAGAACATTGTAGCTATGGAGAAGTTCAAATATGTTGATATCAATGCCATGAGTATCATAGTGGATTTTATAAAATACCACTTGATACCCTTCATCTCCCATCTTGACTCATCGAAGAAGATGTATGATGCCCTAACAAATCTCTTCTCAATCAAAAACATTAGACAAGTTATTAGTCTGAAGAATGAGCTCCTTGACATGAAGATGAATGAGGATGACAGCATAACATCATACTTTGTAAGGATCTCCTAGTTAAGAGACCAACTACAAGATATTGAAGAGATCACTTCATAGAAGGAATTGGTGAACATAATACTCAATGGTCTTCCTAAGACATGGGATGCATTTGCTGCAAGCATGAACACAAGAAAGGAGTACCCGACATTTGAAGAACTTTGGACTTGCTATGCTCAAGAATAATCAAGGATCAATGCAAAAGAGAAACCCCAAAAGAAGTACGATGATCAAGCCTTCACAACAAGATTCAAGAACTTCAAGAACAAAAAGAAGTTTGGTTCAAGGAGGAAGCCAAATCAAGAGAAATACATTTCAAAAGTACAATGCTTCAACTGTCAAAAGTGCAGTCACTACAAGAATCAGTGTCCCGAGCTAAAAAATAGGAAAGAGAAACACAAAGCATCGATCACCAAGGAAAAGGAACCTACAAAGAAGACTAAGCAGGATGGAAGAGACTTGTTCTTCTAAAAAGATAACGTGTTCCAAGAAGAACTATACCTATGGAAGAACAAACAACATGAAAAGAGGTATCATTAGATAATACACATGAAAGAATGAAATACAAATTATGAATGGAAGCTATTGCAAGATAAGTCGAATCAATCATGAAGAGACTTAGAAGAAGCAAAGACATAAAGAAGTCAACAATCAACAGAAAATTGGAAAAAGACTTATGATGTTTTCTAAAAAGACAATAAGACGATCCAATTATATATTGAAGACAATAAGGATGTAGATGGAAGCATGGACTCTGTCAGATGGAGGGAGCCGATTATATGCACTCTTACATGAAGCAAGGGTTAGGAGGGAGGTAATCCTATGATCCATTGAAGATGATGAAATATATATCCATCGTAGCAACCATGAAAAGACAATACGTTTTCAGTTCAACCACAGAAGAAGACTGCTTCGAAGAGAAGCCTTAAAGTACTCCTGGTTGTCCATCCAGATATATGATCCTATGATGAAAGAAAGAAGTGGAATCTCTAGGGCATGGAATCTATAAGAAACTCCATGGACCCAAGAGCTGAGGAAAAACATGAATAAGAACATGAGGATTCCAAGAAAGAAAGAGAAACCAAAATAACCAGTCATTACATCAAGAGTCACAAGATTACCAACCTGATATGAAAGCAATCAAGCAGAAGAAATGAAAGTCGTGATGAAGAACTATGTATGGAAAACTTATGAATGAAAGCATTGTGATATCTAGAACCAGAGGTTCTCCCAGATGGAGGGAGAAGACTATGATGATTACTTGTTCTAGTACACCAGACATATCACTACATGAGCCATTATATCATCCACAACATCCATGAATTGGAGTTCTACATCAGATGAATACAAAGAATGTTCTCCAGAGAAATTGAATAAAGAGCGTATGAAGAGAAATCTCAATACTTTGAGGCATACCATAAAGAGACTCATGTACGTAGATAGAAGAAGATAACTTGGTGGAGAACCTCCAGTGCACAGCACAAGCGTGGTGAAGATTTCTTGTAACATCAATATGACTACTTAGTAGATCAGATCTCATGATGACAGAAGAAGTGCCACATGGATATGTTCCATCTTTCCAACTATGATATACTCTATCATTCATATCTACATGAAGCCTTCACAGTGTTCCAAACTAATGTACATTTGAAATCAAGCATTACATTATCCATGATGAAGTCCAGAAAGGAGAAAATGGTTCTCCAATACATATCTCCATAGAAGAGCAGATAAGCAGACATTTTGGTAAAACTTCTATCCAATATGAAAGAGTTTGCGTACTTAAGCTAGAGCTCATGGAAACAACTTTATTCTTATTGGAAAAAGGAAGAAATGAATCTCCAAGTTAGGAGGGAGCACTGGAAACATTATTGAAAAAATTCATTCTTCAAAATTGAAAAAATTCATTCTTCAAAATTGAAAAATAGTCCATCTTGGACAGATGCTTTCCTGTTCGGAAAGTGGATTGAGATTTCTGACGGAGAGTGAATTTCCATTGTGGTTACCATGGGATGTATTCTGATTGTTGATGTATTATAGACATTGAATTCCCATTGTGGTTAACATGGGAAGTGGTCTATGACAGTTTCTCTTCTTGAGGGTTACTCAAGAAGACTGGCCTGCCTTGCCGGAAAACGATTTCTCATTGTGGTTAACATGAGGAATGGTCCATTTTGGAGGTTGATGAAAGAAATTCTTTTCTTCTTGTGGTTAACGAAAGAAATGGTCTAGACAGTCATTCCTTAGGGTTTATACATTCTCTCTAGGGTGCACTTTGATTAGTGTAGGAGGAATGGACTAGGGTAGGGAATGGTCCAGGCTCAACAATCAGGGACAAACATTCCTTAGGGTTATACATTCTCTCCAGGGCGTACTTTGATTAGTGTAGGAGGAATGGCCCAGGGTGAGGAATGGTCCAAACTCAGACATTCCTTAGGGTTTATATATTCTCTCCAGGGTGCACTTTGATTAGTGTAGGAGGAATGGCCGAGGGTGGGGAATGGTCCAGGCTTAGCAATCAGGGACAAAAATTCCTTAGGGTTATACATTCTCTCCAGGGCACACTTTGATTAGTGTAGGAGGAATGGCCCAGGGTGAGGAATGGTCTAGACTCAGACATTCCTTAGGGTTTATACATTCTATCCAGGGTGCACTTTGTTTAGTGTAGGAAGAATGGCCCAGGGTGAGGAATGGTCCATGCTCAGAAATCAGAAACAATCCTTCTTCCTTGTTTGATAAGAATAGGGAAGATAGCCCATTGCTGATGAGGGTAGATATTATTTCAAATCTCACAAACGTGAGTGAAAGATTGGCCCAGATGATTCAATTTATTTTTAACAATATTTTCTGTGCAATATGGGATAAGATGATTGTTATGGAGACTATGTATCTCCAGACAGTAGAGATATACTACTGTGGTGGATATGTTCTACTATTTTGAGGCAGATATTATTTTAGAGCTCACAAATGTGAGTGGAAGATTGGCCCAAATAATTCAATTTATATCATAACATTGTTTCTATGCAGGTTGCTATCAGATGTTTGTTATGAAGACAGTAGATATATACTACTGTGGTGGATATGTTACACTATTCATGAGGTAGATATTCTTTCAGAGCTCACAGATGTGAGTGAAATATTGGCCCAAATAATTCAGTATATATCATAACATTGTTTCTATGCAGGTTGCTATTAGATGTTTGTTATGAATACTGTATGAAAGTAGATGAGGACTACTATGGTGGATATGTTCCACTGTTTCACAACCATACGTTGCTGATCAAGTAATTGTGTGTTACTTGGTGTGGTAGTGAACCATTGGATTGTAATTATGTACTACTATGGATAGGCACAGTTGTGTTCTATTTCTGTTCTAACTACCTTAAAGACTATGAGCAGTTTATTGAAAATAATCACCATCCAGATGAATGATAACAAAGATTTTCCAGATGGAAATTGGTTCAGAGAATTTACTCCTCTAAGATTATAAGAGTGGCTCTTGTATCACCCTATGGTGTGAGTGAATTATCTAGCATCATGTCTAGTTACTTAGATGAAGTATGGTTTCGAGAGATGATGCAGCTAATGGTGATGGTGATGCTTATGATCTAGTCATGAGATAGTCTAGACAACTATATTTATGCTACTAGGTAAATGGTATGTTTTTGTGCTCAAGTCCATTACCTGTAATACCTCCCTAGCTAGGAGGGAGTGTTAATATTATGGTAGTTGAAAGAGGTATTTACCTCCACATGTGAACCTGACGAGAATAGAAGACTACAGAAAGAAAAAGACAACCCTAATGAGTTGGCTAATAACCCTAGAAGTCTTGTCAGCTCAAGAAGACAATTTATATTAGGTTATTAGCCTCCAAGAGAAGAAGTCGGTCAGAAATAATAATAATATACTAAACAGACACATATCCATAAAGAGAAGTCGACCCCAACAAATCTGGCAGGACCAGTATAAATACAGGGCACTAGTTCTCATTTGACAATATCTCAGAATTGCAGTTCCCAGTTTGGTGCGTACGTGTGGAGGAGAGCTGCAGGTGCAGCTGCAACAACAAGAAGTTTTCAGTATTGGCTTGAATATCTCTTGGCTAGGGTTTGGACTATTTGATTAACTTTTTGTGATGCACTATCCTTGGGGATAGGTGCGCTGCCCTTTGTTTGGCTATCTAGCCTAGGGTTTTCTTCTAGAGGAATTCTCAGTCAGGGTTAAGGTGCTCGGAGGGTGGCTTCGGCCTATGGTTGGGTGACAAGGGTATCGTCAATGGTAAAATGAGAACACCATATTCTATATTCTAACAATATCCTGTCACATGTTGGACTTCATTACTGAGAAGGAAATCAATAGAGTTCAGTTTCAAACAATTCATAGAGTAGTTTTACCACCCACTGGTAAGTATGCTCAGTGTTAGGAAAGAGCAGAGGATAAAGGAATAGATCCAAATAATTCTACACCTCTCGGACCTCGCCAAGATGGGATAATGGTATCTGTATCAGAATCACATGAAGATTAGAATATATGGATGTGAGTTAGCTCCCTATAAGCTGCCCAAATACTTTCTGTTAGAATATTCACCTTAGAGTACATTAGGAAAATGATCAATTCAAACGATATACATTTTGTATCATTGAAGAAGAAACAACGACTGAGAATTAAAGGATAGATAGGATCCTTTATTTGTAATAGTCAGGCTGTCGGGGAAGAGACAAACAAACTACTCAAAGAAATGAAATTTGACATCAGTTTCGCTTGGCACTATGATTTGTGTGGGGTTATTGAAGAAATGAGATTCAGGAATAAAAGTTCCCCATGCACTCATGTGCCCAAACCATATATCGAGAAGTTTATGAACCAACTAGAGTGGGATGAGAACACTCTAAAAGAAGAAAAAAAACAATCTCCTTCAACCATCTTCTCACAAACCACTACTCCATAGGTCCCAAACGAGAAAATACCTAGAAAGGATACCTCACCTTCAATCACTAAAGTCTCAGCTAAGGATTTCCAGGAATACAAGAAAAGGACAAAAACTAGTCACGCAACTGATAGGTCTGGCGAAGAAGAGACCTAGTCCACTACACTTATGCAAGACGATCATTCACCTCTTGCCTCAAGCAACCAACATATCATGTCTACTTATTCATCCAAGAAGCAGACTGACACCTCACTGATCAAATAGCCAATTTAAGGGGCTGCGAAGTTGAGTATTTTTTAGAAATACGATATGATCAAGAAGAAAAATGAGAGGCTAGCCAACAACACTTATGCTCAATTCTGGAAACAAACATCAACAACAAAACATAGGCTAATCTTTTCTTTTGATAGAGAGAAGGGGAGACTATACATGGCATTTCTGTAGGCACAAGTACCTCACCCAAAGGAAATCACCAACTACAAAATATCAACACTTGAATTTGATGCTAAATATGTACATCCAACTGATCAGATGGATCTCCATAGATAGACTGGAGAAACGGTTTTCTCAACATTGGCCAATGCTTCCTCAACTACTGCAAAATTACAAGTTTCTCTGAACAATGTTCAAACTCAATTAAAACTGGATAAGGTGTCATATTTTGCAAAGGATAACATGATTAAGTCTTTAGAAGAATTGGTGCTCAAAATTGGGTATGACCCCTCAAATGTGAAAGCAGATGAGGAGATGCTCAAGAAAAAGAATGCTGACATATCATCTCTGAGGAAGCAACTAAAACTACCAGCTAAAGAAGACTCACAAGACAAAGAGATGGCCGAGACAGAAGGTGAGAAGGAGGAGATGCTAAAGTTGATTATGGAACAAAATGCACAAATAAAAGAGATGGAAGTAGAGATGGAAATGTTAGTAAAAGAGAAGGAAAATGAAACACATATGTAAGTCATCCCATTGAGTGCAGTTCCCCTCACAGGAGTTATCACAACAACAACAATAGCAACCACCACTGCAGAACTTTCATCAGCTTCCCCAGTGATAGTTCAAGGGACATCTGAAGATTTAGCAACATCAATGGAGAAGATGACTTTACAAGGCACATAAATCAAAATATTGGAACAAGAGATAGAGAATCTCCAGAAGCTAAAATATTTTTTCCAAGCCAGTTACAATACAGAGATACACACATCAGAAAAACAAAAGTAGGAGATTCAACAACTGCAGAAGTAGATAGTTGTGGGAAAAACACTTGTAGAACCCAAAGAGAACATTTGGATGGATATCTCAAAATCCATAAATGAAATCTGGCCCATGGTCCAAATCATGTTTGAGTAACACGAATTGGGGTTAAGGAGCAAGAAGGCCATCGAAAGGATCAAGGGAGAGTTGGGATAAATGCCCACAGAAGCAAATAAAATCATCAGGTTTCTCAATTCAAAAATGAAAGAAGAGATGGAAAACTTGAATATTGAGGAACGAAAGCATCATAGGCAAGGAATCCCTAGAAACTCTACAATTGGATCTCAATATCCAACATGAAATCAAGTACATTTTGATCGCCAAACCAATTTTTTCCAAATATACCGAGATGGATGAAATCTACCATAGGCTACTAAAAGTCACCATCCCAAATCAACAAGGATGGGAAGAGTTGTGCAAATTGATAGAGTAAAATATGATGTGGACATACTAGTCAGCATGAAGAACAACCAAAGTCAAGTTGATGAATCGCCAAGAACTTCCCCCCAAAATAAGCATGGAGAATTTGATGGATCATAAACAGTTCCTACAATTTTGTATTTTGTTATCTAGTTAGTTAGCATGAGATTTTTCCACGTCCTGATCATTAACGACAAGATAGATTGTAATATTTTCTATATATACTTCAATTTTTGAAGTACTGAGGGTTTATTTTTATGCCCAGGCAAGATGTAAGCACTGTAATTCTTCTCAGATACGTACCAGTAATAAAAAGGAAGTTTCATAGGATTCTTGCATGTCAATTGTTGGTGATTGTGGTAGGAAAATATCCCTGTGGACAAGTAGATTTCCTCTTGAGAGCTATACCCTTAACTCTAAGATAGAAAGTTCTTAACATGGACACTGACTTCCTTTTAGATCTAATCAAGCTGATGAACGAAAGAGAAGGAGGAAGGCATGTACCTTATGAACATTGTTTGTCCCTGCAAGGTCCAGGATGAGATTCGATATTGAGATCCTTGGTAGGTCCTACAAGACAAACAAAAGTACAAAAGACTTCGTACTCTACTGAGATTAGTTAAAACATAGATCCATCTACTGTAGACAAACTTATATGGAACAAGTACAAGTTTGAAAGAAACAGGCCAAGCATTGATTGTATTAATGAGAACAACAATGAAGAATACTTACAACCATAGATGTGAGTGCAACAGCTTCATCAAGCTCTCCTTGTCCAAACCCTTGCTTAAACAATCCACACACGGAATGATGATGTTCCAAATGACATCTTCCTCATGAGATCATAAGTTAGATGCCTCACAATACTTTCCCCTCACTTCTCATGAGATCATAAGTTTGGTATCCCTAAACTCCTCTATCCCCTCTCCTCCATGGAAATCCCTCATTATATAGGATTTGGAGGATTAACCACCATGGAGAGGATCTCTCATCAGATCCACTAAGAAAGGGATCTCTAAGATATTTAGGGAGAAAATGTCTCTTAAGGATTTTGGGGAGGAAATATCTCTCAAGGATTTTAAGGAG
>ML784242.1:91066-120535 GCA_009831015.1 Picea engelmannii | reverse complement strand
GGATTTTGGGGAGGAAATATCTCTCAAGGATTTTAAGGAGGAAATATTTCAACCATCCATGAGATCCTCCACCTTCCCTAAAAAATAGGAAACCAAATGTGAGGTGGATTCTCACACTTAATTACTTTCTTTTCCATGAATATCAATAATAATTCATGTGCACTTGATTATCACACTTAATCAATTTCTTTTCCATGAATATTAATAATAATTCATGTGTACTTGGTATTTTGGCCTTCATGTAATATATCCCTCCTCCACATTGACTAGGGATTGTGACATAGGTTATTCCATGGTGTCAAGGTGTATGAGACACTTATATGACAGTTTACGACACTTAGGGAGAGGTACCTAGGTGTGCAAATTTGATGTGTAACAGAATGCCCCCTAAAGTGTGAGGTCAGAAGAGAGAATGATGGCCAAAACACTTTACAAATATTTAAAGCAAGGCTGTGGACTCGGAGAACCTGGTAGAAGTTGCAAACAACCATCAAACAAATGTTATGACATGTTTCAAACCCAAGGTAGGCATACCTATTCTTGAGTGATAAAGGACTTTCAATGTATGGACACCATAAAATACACTGCAGATCCATAATTATATTGTCAAAAAGGTATATCCACTGAAGATACACTGTGGATCTATACTCCCATGACCTGAACTGATCGTAGCCATGAAGAATACACAGTGGATCTATGAGATGACAAGACATAGCCATGACCAATACAAAGTGGATCTATGTGACAGTGTATGTGTCAATGTTCAAGAGAAACTCCATCGCAACCTGGGCAAAGTACATATCAGAGTGATCACTCAACCCAGGGTCTTCTTACCGATCCCAATGTAGTATGAATATAACCATGTGAATAGATGTCCTGATGTCGAACATGGTAGAAACCACTTGATTAGCGGTCAATGATGTAAACCGTCAACAAGCTCGAGGGAGGTCACCATTGATGTCAATGATTCCCAAGGTACTCTATTACATTCCAATGAATGTGAATGGATGAGCTGAAGTCGAACATCCATGGAATCATCCGATCAGAGGTCAATGATGTAAAACCATTGTCGAACGTGGGGAGGCCTACCATTGAGGCATGTAGGTCCCAAAGTACTAACTGGTTTATAAGTCTAGTTCCTGGATAATGTGTTGAAGTCGATAGGAATAGAATCATCAAAGGAGGGCCTTGATGTATCCCCCATCAACGACACGAAATTGACACAGAGATGTTAATTGGTAGATCAAATGAAGATGGACTAACATGGGTATTGAGACAAGGTATTTGTGATGGCTGACTCTCGAGGCGGATACTTCCCTTGAACACTAAGGCACAACAATAGAAACATGACATGGACCAAAACACGATGATGCAGTGGATACTATGAATTTCATCAGGTGACCCAAAGGAGTAAGAAAAACTCAGAGGATTGGTTCAGTGCAGAGGTTTAGCAGATTAATATTTGTGCAAATACAAAGTGCCATGTTCAAGGGCGACTCTAAGAGTTACTGGTAATGTTCTCAAAAACTGCTAGGCTTGCTTCCTTCAATTTTTCCGCCATCCAGATAGATGAGTACCTCTTTTTAATTTAATGAGCTTGAGGAGGGTAACACATGCTCAATATAACTCACCTTCGGTAAGTTCCTCTTCCTTTTTTTAATGAACTGGAAGAAGTAAGAGTTCGGTCCCATATGGGCCCTTCAATGTATGATTGTTTAATGAGTCTAGAGAAGGTAAAATCGATGGTTTTTCATATTTAGAGAGTCTGAAAACAACTTAAAGGTGACTCCAATGTTGTCCATTTTTCGTAATGTTAGTATCGCAAGGCCGAAAAAGAGATAAATTATCGCTCGAAAGATGCCCTTTCAAACCTTTTAACGAGTGGGAAAGGAAGCAAGATCACTCGACAATCTTTTCATGTTTAGAGATTCTGAAAAGAGCTTAAAGGCGACTCCAGGGGGTTCCTTTTTCGTGTATCCATACAGGTCCGAAAAAGAGATAAAAGTTTACTTGGATGCATTCTCATGTATTTACAAGAAAAAGAAAGAACAAATACTAAGCTTGGTATGCCCCTATCTTGAAAGCTAGTGGCTTAAGTCCAAAATGATCATCAAAGGCTGGAGACATTCCCTCCAAGCTTCAATTCATTCACCAACTTTGAGGTTGTCACCAATTTCTCTACTAGATGAGAAAAATGAGAAGGGTGGATGAAAAGAAGGTTCAGGAGAGGTGACTATTTCATTTTTTAATGAGCTTGACACAAGAAAAGAACTATGCTCAGGGTTCGATCCCAAGATTGTTGTTTCATTTTTTAACGAGCTTGCTACAAAGAGGAAAACTATGCTCGTGAACTCCACTTAATCATGGATTCCAAGAGAATAACGCTCTAGAAGGATGCCCTGTCAAAGGACAAAACTCGGTCATGGCTTCCAAGAGATCTTCACTGGATGGAAGATAATCACTCTAGAAGAAACACATGCGGAGGTCCGTGACATGGGTAAGGAGATCAGGCTCCAATAGCCCTACCGAAGAAATCACCATGTCAACTACCAGATCCAAATCATCAGAAGTTGAAGGTAGGGGAGATGATAAACAATCGACATCAGGAGGGGAGATACATTGTATATTTGCCCGAATTTCTTCACGAGGGGAAAGAAAAGAGGATTGATGATGGTTATCATCCCGAGGTATCTCGTCAATGCTCAACCTTTCCATGATAGATTCATCTGAGGGAAAAATTGGGGAAATGTAATCGATCGTAGATGACAAGGAAATCAACCTTGATTGCATCGAGTAACTATCGGGTGCCAATAGATGTTGGTCATCCGATGAGGGAGAAGCGGATTGGATAGAAACGTATGATGGTTCGACTAGACTAAGTGGCATGGTGTCACCTAGTGCATCGAATTCCAACAAACTAGGTACAATCCAAGGGTCAGATGATTCCAAAGATTGATAAGTCACAGTTGAAATCATATCGATGGTGGCAACATGATGTGGAGTCGATGGAAGTGGTGTAGGGAAGGTACCCATGAGGCTAGAATATTTTAGTAAGTCAACACCAACGCTTTCATATGTGATCTTTTGGTCTCCCAATAAAGGAATATTGTTGGTAGCGGGAGCGCTAACATCGATCGTGCAGAAATCCAACTGATCAAAAGTGACAATTTTTCCCTAATGAGGAAATTGTACATATCGAAAGACCAACGAGGCAATGAAAGTCATAGCATAAAACCAACTTCTTCCAAGTAACAAGTTGTAATCGAGGGGAGAATCGACCACCTCAACATCAACAGTAATAGTTTTGCCACCCAATTGGATGGGCAAGGACTGTAAAAGCCCATGGGAATGAAAACCTCACCCATCGAAGGCGCGTAACATCATTGGGGATGTGTTAAGTGCAGGTGATTTAAAACATTTCCAACACGTCAAAGACATGACACAAGTAGAGGCTCCCTCATCCAAGATAGTTCGGTGGATTTGTTGATTGTGAACAACAACATCAAATTGGAAAGAAAGTTGGTAGGAGAGTCAAGACATATAATTGTCTAGGTTAAACATGATATGGTCGGGTGACTCAGGATCAACAGCGCCAATAGCGGCCAAGAGCGTTCTACATTCATTGGGGTAGTGTTGTAGAACTTCTAATGCAGACATAGCACATGGTGCTTGAGCCAAATATTCAACAATGTTGTAGTTATGTGCGGCACATGAACTAGGATTAAAGGTAACTTTGTGGATAGTGCTCTTAGGAGGGAATAAGATAGAGTCGAATGCAGGTTTCTCAATCTGAAGTGGTCCAGATGGAGGAGTAACTGATGGAAGACTAATAGAGGATGGTGATGGACCTGGTAAAGTACTAGTACCATTAGTGTCTTTTCCTTTTTCAGGGTTACCTGGTGTGTCGTATGTATTAGAGATATTGTTCAAATTAATCCCATTAAACATATAAATATGTGCACTCATCGAGGCCTCATCATGAGGATGGCTAGAACTACCTCCAGGAGAGGGGGTTTGAGCAACCATGGATTGTCGCTATGGAGAAGGATGAGTAAGCACAACGAGTTGTGAATTTCCTTGGAAAATTTTGGCCACTTCATTGCGATATGGACAGTCTCGAGTGTAGTGATCGTCACCACAAATTATACACGGGAATTTCATTTTTCATTGTGGTTTCTTTTCGGTAGCAGGTGTTTGAGCTTGATTTTTTGGTTGTTCATTGTTATTGTTATTTTTTGATTTATTCTTTGTCTTCTTCTTACCTCCAGATTGTTGTGAAGGGGCAGATTGAACTGCATTCACCACAGATATCTGATTTTGGGGGGAGGTAGAGGAGATTGTGGTCGATTGGGAAGTAGATTGAGTTTTGATGGAACTGATAACACCATCTGCATGAGATGAGGATGATGACTTAGATGGATCGGTATTAGCTCGAGAAACATTCGGAAGTAAATCATACAAAGTATTAGATTGTGACTAAACCAAATCTAAGTATTGAGCCTAAGAAATGGATTTTTCCTCAGTGACTGTGCCACCCATAGCGACATCACGAGCGATCGAGGGTAAAAGTGATTTAGTAAACCATTCCGCCAATAATATGTCAGGAATGGTTACCTTGATCATCCTTCTTCGTCATCTCCACTCATGAATATGGTAAGAGATATGAACGGATTCAGTTTGACGAAGGGAGGTCAAGAGTTCAGTACCCGTCTTGTAGAGAATAGGTAGTTGAAACTACATGAGAAAAGACATGGCAAGGGAATTGAAATTATGAGAAGAAGCACATGGTAGTTCAATATACCACTTTGTTTCCAAGCCTGTAAGTGTTCGCTGGAAAAGATGAAAATGTACAAAATCATCCATGAGGGAGTTTGATGAACACCACAAATGGAAAGTCATCAAATGGTTGTTTGGATCTTCACCATATTTTTCGTCAAATTTTAGAATATTAGAAGGAAGTTTAGTTGGAATGACTTGCCAAACCGGTGAATGAAAAATAGGATCATTACTTAACCGAGACAAGTCTGGGAGATCTAGAGTCGCAAGGAAAGGTAGTTGTCGATTAATTTGTGGATGATACTGGTGTGGCATAGGAACACTAGTAGGACCATAAACTTGGTTAGATGGATAGTTGTAACCAGTAGCTCCTCCTACATACAGTTGTTTTTGGCCAGGATAAGAAAGATTCGATGATGGATGAGAAACATTTGCATAACCCTGTGGGTTCTGAGCATTATAGGCCGAGTGATTTTCTTGCCCATAAGGAGGATAAAAATTTTTCCCTTGAGGATGGAAAGGAGTAGATCCTGGAGGTAGATACACATTAGACCCATGAGGAGGATAAGTTTGTTGTCCCAGATAACTCTAGGTGGTGTTGGGGATGCAGCCTGGATAAGGTTGTCCGTAATATGTTCCAGAAGGAACAGGATTTGATACTCCTCCTAGTGGGCTATGATACGAGTGCCCCCTAATGTGGGGTTGAATAAAAGTGCCTCCTAAATATATTCTCTAGGATTGTGAAGGGTTTCCAACAAATGAAAGTTTCCCCTCTTCCAGCGCTGAATTAACGACTAGGGTATGACTAGCAAATGAAGGTTTCCCTCCAGGAGGAGCATGAAAATGGGGTTGTCCCCCAAGAGGGGTAGGCTCACCATAGAATGGTAGTCCTTCAGGAGGGAAAGGTTCATTAGATGGTGGTTTCCCTCCAACTGGTTGTGTTTGGCTGGCAGGGGTCTGCATTCTTGAGTGAAAAGATGTCCTAGCAGGATTGTGTGGAACATGTGGGGCTGTAGAGTAAAAACTTGTAAAAATGGGGGTAGGGATTGAGGTGCCTTGGATATGAGTAGAGGTGATGAGTCCAGCATTAGGATGGACTTGTGCTGATGTAACAATAGGGTTAATGACCTAATCGGCTGGGTGATTCATGGTTTGACCAGATGGTCTTGTTTCACTCGGAGGGTCATGAGGATGAAAGGGTTGTCGAAATGATTTAAAATTCGCATAGAGATCATGGCCTGATGAAGTCCTCCATACAGAATGAGCAGGTGTGGGATTTGTATCTACTGCGGTGCTGGGATGAATAGGAGTCCTATACTCATCACCAAAGGTTGGTTCTGTGGATCTTATATATGTTTCGGTAAAATTTATCTCCGGTAATTGTGGGACCTCTTCGTCTATGACGTTTCCAAGGGAGTCTAAACGAGGAAAAAGTGGTTCGAGAGGGGTTACCGACATAGATGTAGCGTGAGGAGTGGTATTTTCAACCGTAACCAAAGCGCCTTCTGAGTTATCTAATGGAGGAGCAATAACACTTCTAGCGTCAAATTGATTTTCTACCTCTCCATGATAGTTTTCTTTGGGAGGGTTAGGAGGTAAGGGTTGATAGCCTTTCGGAGGCATCCCTTGCATCCTACGTGATCGACGAAGATGTTTATCATCTATAGTCTCAATTTTAGAGAATAACAGAACACACTGAAAATCTAGGGCCAACTAACAAAAAGAAACAACATATGCTAATAAAATCTAGGAATAAACTAAGCAAACAAAACTTCTCTCGATGATTGTACTAGTTGGTGATGAAATTCAACGTCGCGTGATCAAGTCAAGAAGGGGCTAGGATATGGTGGAATAGTTACAATGGTGACCTGCTTAACGTAATTTCACCTGGGTGCAAGCTTCCACGTAGTAATTGTGGATTTACCCTCCAAGGAGCCCGAGTGAGTTTGACTAATGTCTGTTCCAGGTACAGTGAGACTTCCCTTCACTGTCACTTTGTGTAAGTACCTAAATATTATGGAAACTAAAGACACCAATTCGCAGTTAGTCCCTGGGTCGGTACAATCAACAATCTGATTTGCACGTATGGGTAGGATAACAAGTCCGAAATCAACACGAGAGGCTCCCAGACATAATCGTGGGTATACCTTCAAGTAATCGCCAATATACGATCCAACCACTACAAATAGTTGAATCACAGAGGGATAATCTCTGTAATTCACTTGAATTTGACCTCGTTCGTAACCCCTGTGTGAGAGGGGGATCCTAGAAAACCTATACGACAATTGGATTTGACTCTCCCTAGCTTAGGATGCTAATGTTTGTTTTGAAAACTTTGGAGAGTTGTACTCACAGCCTAATCCAAAGTGTTAATCCTAGTCTAATGTTGGTGGAAGATCCTAAAAATAAAAAATGTTGTAGATAATTTTTTAATTAGCATTCGTTTTACAGTTGTTCTTTACTCAAAGGGTGTATGAAAGTGAAACTAATGGAACAATGACTCAATTCCCAAAACATGCATAGAAGATGATAAGCAATCGTTTCTTTTCAATGAATGCCTATTTAAGGGAAAGAGAAAGAGTTGTTTTCCCTATCAAACACTAATATGGAATGTCCTCAATCAATTTGTTCTCAATCATATCCAATGTAATGCTAAAACATTTCAGAAATTCCTTCTAATATGCAAACCAATCACTAAGATGTATCTCTGTTGTTTGTATGCGAATGATGATTAATTCAATGCAAAACTTCTCATGCCAACTAACCTTTTAGATCAAGGAGATTCGGACAAGCATAAACATATTTCGCACAAACAACACACCTTCTTGATATGATTGAAATAAGAAGCAAAAGGAAAACAAAAAATAACAAAGAAAATAAAAAATTTCACACAAAAGAAAGATGCTAAGAAAAATGACCTCAAAGAACCAAATGAGATGATTCACAGATTTTTTATGTCCTTCACCACAGTTTTCACTCAGTCAGATAAGAGAAGAGAAAGCAGTGGATTGATTCCAAGTTCTCAATGGAAGAAAAACTCAAAATAAGGAAGAAGGTCAAAAAATTTGAACAACAAAGTTCTTATTTCTCATAAAGCAAAGTGTCAAAGGTCAATAGGAAGATGTACTGAAACACAAAGAAGTTGAGCAAGGGTAAAAACAGAGATTGGATTTCAGAAAACACAACCCTAGAAATTATTTTTGTAGAGAAAAAGGTAGCACTCTGGTGTAAGGGGCACCAGAGCATTATAACGCTCTGTGCAAAGCCAAAAGGGAGTGTTGGCACCCTGATAACATAGGTAGGGGAGCACTGGTGTCTTAAAACCAAGAAAATTATCGAAAAAAAAAAAAAAAAACTCAGTCAAACTTTGTCAATCACAATGGATGTGATGGAATAAGGATCCAATCAGCATATTCAATCAGACATATAGGGTGAACAAGATCTAAAAAGAATGAAGGGTAAGACAAGGTCTATGAGGAAAACCAAAACTGAAAGTTTCGATTACTCCCCAGTGGAGTCGGGAATTTTTGTGGTAGGAAAATCTGCATGTGGACAGGTAGATTTCCTCTTGAGAGCTAGACCCTTAACTCTAAGACATAAAGTGATTAACATGGACACTGAATTCCTTTTAGATCTAATCATAATGATGAACGAAAGAGAAGTAGGAAGGCATGTACCTTATGAACGTTGTTTTTCACTGCAAGGTATAGGATGAACTTCGATCCTGAGATCCTTGTTAGGTCCTGGAAGAAAAACAAAAGTACAAAAGACTTCCTACTCTACTGAGATTAGCTAAAACATTGATCCATCTACTGCAGACAAACTTATATGGAACAAGTAAAATTTTGAAAGAAACAGGCCAAGCATTGATTGTATTAATGAGAACAACAATGAAGAATACTTACAACCATAGATGTGAGTGCAGCAGCTTCATCAATCTCTCCTTGTCCAAAAACTTGCTTAAACAATCCACACATGGAATGTTGATGTTCCAAATGACATCTTCCTCATGAGATCATAAGTTAGATGCCTCACAATACTTCCCCCTCACTTCTCATGAGATCACAAGTTTTGTATCTCTAAACTCCTCTATCCCCCCTCCTCCATGGAAATCCCTCATTATACAGTATTTGGAGGCTTAACCACCATGGAGAGGATCTCTCATCAGATCCACTAAGAAAGGGATCTCTAAGATATTTAGGGAGAAAATATATCTTAAGGATTTTGGGGAGGAAATATCTCTCAAGGATTTTAAGGATGAAATATTTCAACCATCCATGAGATCCTCCACCTTCCCTAAAAAATAGGAAACGAAATGTGAGGTTGATTCTCACACTTAATTACTTTCTTTTCCATGAATATTAATAATAATTCATATGCACTTGATTCTCACACTTAATCAATTTCTTTTCCATGAATATTAATAATAATTCATGTGTACTTGGTATTTTGGCCTTCATGTAATATATCCCTCCTCCACATTGACTAGGGATTGTGACATAGGTTATTCCATGGTTTCAAGGTGTATGAGACACTTATATGACACTTTACGACACTTAGGGCGAGGTACCTAGGTGTGAAAATTTCATGTGTAACAATGATGTTTACTCCTCTTCATTGAATGGTTTTTCTTTCTTCATTATCATCTGTGTTTTCTATATCTGGTCATTTAAAAGGAGTTAAAGTTGAGGATTTTATCCGTGTATACTCTATTTATAGCTTTTAAATATCTAATTGTTTGTCTTCTGATGTTATGATTAAGAAATTCTTAAATACTTCTTGGTTATAATTGATTATCTCATATTTTCTACTATCCATCATTTTAACTCTAAAGGATTCAACAGTTGCATTATCCTTCCTTGTGAAAACCCCTTATAGAATCTATTCTCTGGTCTCAAACCTTATAAAATAGACCCCATATCCCAATGGATTCGTAAACCATATTTCAACCATTTTTACAAAACAAACAATACATTCTCATTTTCCTAATATCTCAAACCTGAAACAAAGTCAAATCTTACAGAGAGATCCTTCTCTAAAACAGGAAGGGATAGATGCTAGTTTCGAAGTGGTTGGATAAAGTTACCTCTTGTAAATTTCTTCTTCATCACGATAACCTATGGGAATTTACAGAGCGATAACATAGTGGCGACCATACGGGGGAATTGAACAAACTTTCCATCCCATGATTTATTTTCCCTAGATAAAGAAAACTTTATTTCTGAACTAATCAAAAGATCTAAACTCATAAGGAGATAATGTTCATAGGTTGTTAAAGTTTGTATATAAGTTAGTTTAAAAATTTCTAAAAATAAAATAAAAATTAAAAATTTTGGCTCCTAAAAGAGTTTTCACTAGATCTCATCCAGATTCAAAACCTGCGATAGCAATAGACAATCCCGAAAAATTACTCAGAAATAAAATCGTTGTAGAGGGTTCCAGGAGTCACAATCCTCTTCATAGGTCCCCTTCTCTCCTAGATATGCTTGTTTCCCTTCAAGATCTTGAGTTTGACATTTCTTTCAAACAAAGCCTTTTCAGAAAAAAAATCTAACACCTTGGTAAGTGAAACAGTTTTAGATCAAACCATCCTTCAACCCAAGACTCCTGAAATACTTTCTCCCAGAGATGACGTTGATCAACGATTTCTTCAGGAATTTGACAAGCTAGAAGATCTAGTTGTGAATCTTGATCAAGCCTTAGACAAAGCTCACTTTCAACAGTTAGTCAAACTTTCTGCCTTAACTATTGCTGCAACTTTTGTTAAACCTAAACCAACTCACTCTATTCCTCCCAGCCCTTCATCTTCCACAGCCTTTGTCACCTCCCCTCCAATCACACAGGTTTTTGTCCAACCTCCTCCACCAATCATGGTAGCAAGATATGCTCCATTGGTGTTGGTCGCTCCATTACATGCCATGCCTCAAGACTACCAAACCAAACTTCCTCAGTTTGATGGTACTGGTCCTCTAAATGCACAACAACATGTTGACAAAATGAATGATTATTTTGATTTGCAGGAAGTAGATGAAGCTGATGTGAATATGAGACTATTTACATAGAGTCTGACTAGAGAAGTTAAAAAGTGGTTCAAAACCTTACGTGTTGCTTCCATAACTGACATTGCTTCTTTTCATCGAAGTTTTCTGGACATATGGGAGTTAAAGAAGAATCCTCTCCAGATCTTGTCAAAATATGAGAATATCAGAAGGAATCAAGGAGAGACAGTGCAGGATTACTGAACTTGTTTCAACAATTTGTACAATGCAATTCCAACTGATATCAAACCACCTCAAGGTTTGGCATTAATAAAATTCCCTGATGGATTTGATGCTGATATGTCATATCAACTAAGGGAAATATTTTTTTCTACTCTGAAAGACATGCAAAAAAGTTTCGTTAGTGTGAAAGCAAGTATTTTAGCTAGAAGAGCCAGGAAGAGAAAAGAAAGGAGGGTCACCATAAAGGAAGAGCCTTCCACTTCCTCATCAGATGCCAAACTAGATTCTCTAGCCAGAGCTATGGAGAGAATGATGGAGAGACTTACTATAGTTGACAGAAACCCACCCAAGGATAACCAAGATGCTCCTCAAATTTGAAACCCAAACTTTATAATAAATCCCCCCCAGATACGACAGAGAGATCTTAGAGATCAAAGAGAATAGAGTGGTCCCGATCAACATATCAGACCACCCCTCTAGGAGAATTAGGCTGATGATGGGGAGGAGGAAATCAAGGAGTTTTATGACACTGATATAAACCTCATGGGCATTCACGATGATGAATCCATTTTTCTTACTCAAGAAGAGCACGAGTTTTTTCTCCTTTCACAAATAGAGGTAAATGAGGAAGAAAAAGAAACAGAACAACATGCCTTTGAAAATGACATAATGGAGGTCCACCAGCAGTATAATCAGAGAAGCAAGAAAGAAAATGACAACCCTCCAAAGAAGGCTTCTGAAACAGATAAGGCTACCGAAACAAAGAAAATAGTCGAGACCAAGAAAACCTCAGAAACCTCTCCCAATAAAGTCTATGAGAGGAAGAATGTTGAATCTCCTGCAAAAAGAACTCCCAAAATTTTACAAAGAGCAAATCAGATTGAAGTTTCATCAACTAGTCAACCAAGTGCTCCTGCCCATAGAACTCTGATGGATAAACCAAAAGTGCAGAGCTCAAGAAAATCTTCCACTACTTTCATCCTTGAGGGGGAACTAGCTAAATTGAAGATTCCCATTCCCCTTTCCAAGATGATGAGAAAGAACGCTTTCAGATCATAGGTAATTAAATATTTAATCATCAAACTAGAGATAGGTATGAAGGCCTTGAATATTGGATCTACAAATTACTCGGACATGGTAATTCTTGATGATGACCAACCAGAGCTCCTGTTTGGTCCTGAAGTGGATGGTCAGACTGATAACAATGTCATTGTTCCATTTTACATTATATTGAATATCCATGACTTGATCTTACACAACTATGTGCTAGATTTAGGCACCTCTCACAATCTGATTCCCAAAGCTGTGATGGAAAATTTGGGACTTGAGGTCACCAGACCCTACAAGGATTTGCATTCTTTTGACTCTAGGAAGGTCAAATGTATAGGGATAATTAAGGATTTATGCATCACCCTAGCTCAAATCCCATCAAAGAGTATGGTAATGGATATCATATTCATAGACATTCCCCTAAAATACGACATGTTACTGTCAAGATCATGGGGAGATAAGATGAAAGGAACCCTGTAGCTAGATATGTCCTACGCCACCATCCCGGTATTTGGACAACAATGAAGATTGTATAGAGAAACCCTGATGAAGTATATGGTCATCAGTCAAGAAAATCTACACAATTACCAATTATACTCTACACACTCTGATCTAGATTCTTTGATTCTATACAATGATGGTGATTTGGAAGAAAAAATCGCTCAGCTGAAAGATGATGCACTTGATTCGAAAGAGGATAAAGAAATCACTGAGGTAAGAAATACTAAAACTATGGAAATTGAGGAACTACCAAAAGAATTTTGGAGCATGGATTTCGATGGTGCAGTGAGTAAATAAGGAGATGGAGCTTGGTTGCATAATCACAGATCAAGGTATTCAGAGAGTCATTCTTACAAACTGAAGTTCCAATGCACTAACAACATAGCTGAGTACGAAGATTTTATGCTCAGCCTGAAACTACTGAAGAAAGTTGGTGTCAAACAAATTATGGTAAGGGGTGATTCAGAATTGATTATCAATCAAATTAAAGGTGAGTATGTAGCTAAACATCCCAGACTTAGAGATTACATGAATGTTGTTTTGGATTCCCTTCAATGCTTTACTGAAATCGACTTGCAGGTATGCCCAGGGGAAAAAACATACTTGCAAACGAGATGGCCACATCAACAGCTACATGTAAAATTCCTTTCTGTCCCACTCACAAGTACACAGTGGAGGTGAAGTGCAGACCAACCATTCCAAACAAAATCATATACTGGTAGGTATTCGGGAATGATGATCAAATTGAAGACTTCCTACAGTGTAAGAATGATTTTGAATGTACAAATATAGACTTAGAAAATTATGATTGTGATGTAAATAAATCTATTTTTGAAATTGGTAGTGTAAATAAAGTAGATATAGAGGAATTCAATGAAAATAAAGTAGTTACAGAGGAATTGAATGAAAATGAGGCAAATTCTGGTATTCTACAGTTGAAAAATAATGTGTTGCCTAGAGGTTTAGTTCCTCTATAAGACTTGTTTGAATTTAATGATGTAGCCAAAAAATTGAAAATTGAAGCTAGTGGTAAAGAGGTTGAAGAGTGTAACATAGGAACATAAGAAAATCCCAAGATGATAAGACTTTCCAAATCTCTGCCCCCTGAGAAAAAACACAAATACATTGAACTTTTTAAGGAATATGTAGATGTGTTTTCTTGGGGTTGTGAAGACTTAAAATCTTACGACAGAAGTATCATACAACATCGGATTCCAATAAAAGAAGAACACAAGACTTGCAGGCATAAAATTAGGAGAATAAATCCCAAGTTTCTTCCCCTAATAGAGAAAGAAATTAAAAATATGTATGATGCAAAAATTATAGTCCCCTTGAGATTTTCCAAATGGGTTTCTAACCTAGTTCCTACTAGGAAGAAAACCGGTGAAATCAGACTTTGCATAGATTTCATAAATCTGAACAAGGTTTCTCTTAAAGACAATTACCCTTTGCCTAAGATGGATCACATATTACAGAAGGTAGTTGGGTCCAGTAGGATCTCCTTACTAGATGGTTTCTCAAGTTACAACCAAGTCCTCATCCAACCATATTCCCAGGAGAAAACATCAGTCACCATGCCTTGGGGAATGTTCATGTATGTGAAAATGCCCTTTGGTCTGATGAATGTCGGTGCCACCTTGCAAAGAGAAATGGATATTGTTTTTGTGGACGAACTCAGGAGATTTATAGTCATATATCTGGATGATGTGACTATGTACTCCAAACTTGACGAGGAAAATTTACAGCATCTCAGACGGGTGTTTGAGAAGTGCAGAAAATTTGGGATTTCATTGAATCCCAAAAAGCCCCTTTTCGGTTTAGAGGAAGGCAAGTTGTTGGGACATATAATATCTAAATATGGAATTAAAATAGACCCCAACATAATAGAATCCATCCAGAAAGTGGAATACCTTAGTAACATCAAAGAGTTACAATCATTCATTGGAAAAATTAACTTCATGAGAAGGTTCATACACAACTTGGCTTAACTTCTTAGGAACATCATAAATATGTTGAAAAAAGACACAAAAATCAAATGGAACATCGAATCCAAATAGTCATTTGAGCAGGTGAAACATGCACTCACCCAAGCCCCAGTTTTGATCAGCCCAGACTACACCAAAGAATTTTACCTTTTCTCTTTTGCATCTGAGCACACCATCACAACAGTACTATTGCAGAAAAAAAGTGAAGGGTATGAACAACCCATAGCATTTTTTAGCAAATCTTTGAGATATGTTGCGTTAAACTATAACATAATGGAGAAACAAGCCTTTGCCCTGGTAAAGTCCATAAAGGATTTCAGAGTCTATATTCTTCATTCTCACACAATTGCATATGTTCCAAACAAAGTGGTAAAGGATATCCAAACTCAGGATAATCCAGATGGTAAGAGAGGAAAATGGATTGCGGTTATTCTGGAATACGACATCAAAATAAAACCCACTAAAATGATCAAAGGTCAGAATTTGGCCAAGCTAATGGATGAATCTAATTTTCTGGCTGTAGGTGATGAGTAGGAAGACGAGGCGACTCCAAATATAAAAGAGGTATTCTTAAACTCTCCTTGGTACACAAACCTCATTTTTGTACTTCATAACTGACAAGCTCCTCCTGGTTTGACTAAGACCAGAGCCAAATTTATCAAACTGAAAGCATTGAAATTCTGTATTCAAGAAGGTAATCTTTATTGGAAAGATCCTAGTGGTATCTTGCTTAATTGCTTGTTAAAAGATGAAGCTGACAATGTTTTAAAGGATTTCCATGCAGGAGACTGTGGTGGGCATCTGAGTTGGAAGACCACAACTAACAAGATTCTGAGAGTTGGTTTTTGTTGGCCTGCACTGTTTGTTGATGTTCATTAGAAAGTTACTTCTTGTCATGAATGCCAGGTTTTCGAAGGTAAAACAAAAATATTTCCTCTCCCTATGAAACCCATCATAGTTGAATCCCCTTTCCAAAAATGGGGTTTAAAATATATTGGATAAATACATCCATCCTCCTCGGGCCAACACAAGTGGATCCTCATAGCCACGAACTACTTCACAAAGTGGATCGAGGCTGTGCCATGCAGGAAAGCTACTTACTCTGTTATCATCAAGTTTTTAGAAACTAATATCTTGTCTCGTTTTGGACACCCCAGAAAAATTATAGCTGACAATGCAACAACTTTCAGATCCAAAAAACTCATAGAATTTTGCAGCCAATACCGCATTACTTTGGGACACTCAACAACTTATTATCCTCAAGAAAATGGGTTGGTTGAGTCCTCAAACAAAATTCTGGTGAACATCCTCAGGAAAACACTGGAAGAAAATAATAAATCATGGCATAATAAGTTGGTTTTTGTGCTCTGGGCTGACATAATAAGTACCAAAAGATCAATTGGCATGTCTCCATACCAATTGGTGTATGGTACTGAATCAATTTTTCCCCTTTCCTTAGGAGTCCCTGTCATGAAACTATTGCAGGACGTGTAAGTAGAGCCAAATGATTTCCAAGGGAGAATAAATCAAATGATTCATTTAATGCAATCTAGAGAAGAGGTATACAACAAGACTCAGGTCATCCAGGAGAACATCAAAAAGATTTTTGCAGAAGGACTAAAGAAGACGATTTCGAGTTAGGCGACTTGGTTCTGAAATGGGATTCCAGAAATGAAGATAAGGGTAAACATGGAAAATTTGATAGCTTATGGAAAGGCCCTTATACCATTCAGGAATTTAGAGGAAATAATGCAATTTTGCTCAAAAATAGTGATGGAACAGACCTGCCAGGTGGACCTGTAAATGCGAGGATGTTGAAGCATTATTTTCCACCCCAATAGAGATATCATCAATCCATTTCCATTGTACATACCATTTATTGTTTTTACATTTAGTTTGTGTGTGGGTGATATTGATGGGATGGTTGAATCCTACAGAGAAGGCCCTAAGCCACTGACCAGTGCCACCTAATTCTCAAAATAAAAAACAAAACAGACAACAGAAATAAGCTATGGAGAAAATCTTCACAGACATCAAGAAGAAGGTTCTTGGCACCTCGCAAGGAGAGCACCATCCCCAGGTGGAGCCACTGTTAGAACCCTATATTTCATAAGATCAACTAGTGATTGGAATTTTTTACTCTTGATGTAGTTTTCTTGTAAATAATATTTTGTTTTTGCAAATTATTTTCAAAAAGAACAAAAAAGAAAGAAAAGAAAAAGAAAGAAAAAGAAAAATATGAAAAGAAAGAAAAAGAAAAGAATAAAAGAGGGAATAAAATAAAATGATATGGCCCCATGAAATAATGATGACTCATCCATACAGTTTAATCATGGTTAAGTCTTTTTGAATTTATGTTGATAGGCTTAGTGAATAAGACTTGGCTAAACTCTTTAATCTTAGCAAAGTAGATAGGCTAGTTAGTGACTAAATTTGATCAAACTGTTTAAACTTGGTCAAATAGCCCCAGGGTAGAGGAATTTCTTAGCCCAAGAGTCTAATCTAGGCTAAATGTGTAGGTAGATAGGATAGGACAGCCAGCTTTTACTTCCATAAAACATGCATGATGCTCGATGAAAATTCATGATTTTGATGTTTGAAGTGTGTTTCCTAACCCCATGGTGACAAAATGCAAGGGAAGAAGCGCAAAAAACCCACAAAAGAACACTATCCTAAGTTTTAGCTGCACATTTTGATTCATGCCTGAAAATTAAAGAGTGTGCATAGATCTACAGTTGATCTAATGGCGCATAGATCTACGACTGACAAGAAATTTTGGACCCCCTTGACTGTTCTATATTTGATGGTGGGTGGGGGTCCGATATGGAGACTAAAGTGTGCACATAGATCTATGGTTGATCTAGTGGTGCATACATCTACGGCTGATAAGAAATTCCAGACCCCCCTGACCATTCTTTCTTTAATGGTGGGGGGGGGGTCGGATATGGTGGTATTCCTAGGTGGGCCCCATCCCAATGTGGCGCAAATCCATGATGTCGGACCCCCCTCGCTCTAAATTGGTTACTGCTTACCCCTCCTCCGATATAATGCCATACCATATTTGATATACCACCTCTGCCTCATGACATCACACTCCACTTCCTCATTGTCTTGTGATGTCACATTCCACTACCACTTATCACTGGTCATATCCCATTACTTTGTCAGCGTACCTCATCTTCCATTCACCTGCCACATGTCATTTTCCCCCACTCATTACCCTCCACGTCACCCTCACACACCCTTAAACTGTCACTGGCCCATCACCTCATTCCCAGATCTCTATTGGCAAATTGATATAGGATAACATATCCGTTATCTTGTTGACCTGTCCCCCATGCCCAACAGATACCCATTTTCCCAAATCTAATCCCATTCCTCCACCATTTTCTCACTGCTCACACTCTCCGTGCACTAGAAGCTCATTTTCCTCACTGTTTCAGTCAGTGACCCAGCCATAGCCATTACCCACTAATGTTTTTGTTTCAAATTGAAGGTACCTATTGAAGTGATGGCACCAAAGTCCAAACAATCAGAAATCAAGGAAAATCATTTCTTACCACCTCTCTTCGATCTCGACCGTATCCCTCTGGTTGAAAAAGACTACCTCATCTCCAAGACAAGATGTGATTTTGATTTCACTGAGACATATTCGTGGCTCAAAGACATTTTCCTAGACCAGAGTGATGAGATTGGACTCTAGGAGTCCAATCTCCCACTTTACATGTTTCTCCAGATTCACCATTTCCCTGAATTCTCCCTCAAGTGCCAAGCACATTACCTTCCTGACCAGAGAACTATCGTGTCATCCTCTAGAGAGACCCTGTTCTCTATCACGTCCAAAGATATTGACCAGATGTTGCAAATAACCAGAGCCGAAGCCTCCTCTCCTTTGACTTTTGAGGTCCTAACTGACATGTATCATAAGTTGTCTTTTCCACAGAGAGCACAAATATTCGAACTATTCCTCCCTGAGAACACCCCAATACCCAAAACCAATCCCCCCTATCGATCATCGATTTTCTCAGTAAAAGGAAATCAAATAATTTCTTCCCTCTGCAACCTACTTGGATACTACTCAAACAAATGGGTATATGAGACAATCTTAGGTTACCTGACTATATTTTCCACTGAGGGAAGCCCCATAGTGCAGTTCGACTATAACGTTTTCTTGGCTGACAACATTCATGATTAGTTGTTAAAGTTTCCCACAGAAGGAATGTTCTAGTACTCCTTAGTACTGGTGTACATGTTCATGTTCTATCAAGCAGATAAGTTCCTTTTCCCCATGCAAAATATAGATCAGGATGGCAAGTCACAACCTATCACCTCTTGGACTTCATTATTGAGAAGGAACTTAATAGATTTCAGTTTCAAGCAATTCATAGAGCAGTTTTACCACCCAGTGGTAAGTATGTGTAGTGGTAGGAAAGACTAGAGGATAAATGAAGAGATACAAGGAAATCTACACCTCTCGAACATCGCCAAGACTGGAGACTAGTATATGTATCATAATCACACAAAGATCAAAATATATGGATGTGAGTTAGCTCCCTATATGATGCCCAAATACTTTCCTATTAGAATATTCGCCTAGGAGTACATTATTCAAATGATCAATTTAGACGATATACATTTTGTATTGTTGAAGAAGAAACAACAACTGAGAATTAAAGGACAGATAGGATCCTTTATTTGTAACAGTCGAGCTGTCGAGGAAGAGTAAAACAAACTACTCAAAGAAATGAAATTTGACATCAATTTCCCTTGGCACTATGATCCGTGTGGGGTTATTGCAGAAATGAGATTCAGGAATAAAAGTTCCCCATACGCTCATGTGCCCAAACCATGAGAAGTTTATGAACCAATCAGAGTGGGAGGCGAACACTCTAAAAGAAGAATAACATCAATCTCCTTCAGCCATCATCTCACAAACCACTACTCCATAGGTCCCAAAGGAGAAAATACCCAGAAAGGATACCTCACCTTCAATCACCGAAGTCTCAGCCGAGGATTTCTAGGTATACAAGAAAAGGCCAAAAACTAGTCATGCAACTGACAGGTCTGGCGAAGAAGAGACCTAGTCCACTACAGTTATGCAAGACGATCATTTGACTTTTGTATCAAGCAACCAATAGATCATGTCTAATTATTCATCCAAGAAGAAGACTGACACCTCACTAATTAACCAGTGAACTCAAGGGGATGCAACGTTGAGTATTTTTGAGAAATATGATATGATCAAGAATAAAAATGAGAGGTTGGCCAACAACACTTATGTTGAATTATGGAAACAAACATCAACAACACAGCATAGGCTTCTCTCTACTTTCGACACAGAGAAGGGGATAATGTACATGACATTTCTGTAGGCACAAGTACCTCACCCAAAGGAAATCACCGACTACAAAATATCAAAACTTGACTTTGATGCTAAAGCTATACATATAGTTGATCAGATGGATCTCCATAGATAGAATGCAGAAATGGTTTTCTCAAAATTGGCCAATGCTTCCTCAACTGCTACAAAATTACAGGTTTCTATGAACAATGTTCAAACTCAATTAAAACTGGAGAAGGTGTCATCTTTTTCAAAGGATAATAGGATTAAGTCTTTAGAATAATTGGTGCTCAAAATTGGGTATGACCCCTCAAATGTGAAAGCAGTTGAGGATACTCTCAAGAAAATGAATGCCAACCTAGCATCTCTTAGGAAGCAACTAAAACTACCAGCTACAGAAGACTCACAGACCAAAGAGATGGCTTAAATAGAAGGTGAGAAGGAGGAGATGCTAAAGTTGATCATGGAACAAAATGCACAAATAAAAGAGATGGAATCAGAGATGGAAAGGTTAGTAAAGGAGAAGGAACAAGCAACACCTATGGAATTCATCCCATTGAGTGCAGTTCCCCTCACAGGAGTTAGCACAACAACATCATCAACAACCACCACTGCAGAACTTTCATCAACTACCCCAGTGATAGTTCCATGGACAACTGAAGCTTTAGCAACATCAATGGAGAAGATGACTTTACAAGGCACACAATTCAAAAGATTGGAACAAGAGATAGAGAATATCTAGAATCTAGAAGCTTCTTTCCAAGCTAGTTACAATACAAAGAGACACACATCAGAAAAACTGAAGCAGGAGATTCAACATCTATAGAAGCAGACAGTTGTGGGAAAAACACTGGCAGAATCCAAAGAGAACATTTGTATGGATATCTCAAAATCCATAAATGAAATCTGGCCCATGGGGCAAATCATGTTCGAGCAACATGAATTGATGTTAAGGAGCAAGTAGGCCATCGACGGGATCAAGGGAGAGATGGGAGAAATGCCCACAAATGCAAATGAAATAATCAAGTTTCTCAATTCAAAAATGAAAGAAGAGATGGAAAAGATGAAGATTAAGGATAGGAAGGAGACTATCCTTGAGGTCAAGAGAGTTCTGACCAAAAGAGGATTGATGTTTCAAATGGAGGAGAAATCCCAATTCATGGATTTGGAGTTCAGAGATTCTTCATCAATATCGATGCCTTACAGAAGAAAGGTCTTCCCAGTTTACTGGTTCTAAATGATAAGCTGATGACACTTTCAGAATACAAGAAAAATATTTCCATGGTGGCAAAGGAAAGCTCCAAATTCTCAGGGATACAGGGACGCATCACGGGAAAGGCATTCCTAGAAACTCTACAATTGGATATCAATATCCAACATTAAATCAAGTACATTTTTATCACCAAACTAACTTTTTCCAAATATACCGAGATGGATGAAATCTACCGCAAGCTACTAAAATTCACCATCCCCAATCATCAAAGATGGGAAGAGTTGTGTGAATTGATCGACTTTAATATGAGGCGGATGTACAAGTTAGCATGCATAACAATCAAATTCAATTTGATGACTCGCCAACAACTTCCCCCCAAAATCAGTATGGACAATTCGACAGATCATAAACAATTCCTACAATTTTGTATTTTGTTATCTACTTAGTTAGAATGAGATTTTTCCACGCCCTGATCATTAATGACATGATCGATTGTAATCGTTTCTATTTATACTTCACTTTTCAAATTACTAAGGATTGATTTTTACACCCAAGCAAGTTGTAAGCACTATAATTCTTCTCAGAGACCTACCAGTAATAAAAAGGAAGTTTCACAGGATTCCCCCATGTCAATTGTTGGTGATGTTTACTCCTCTTCGTTGAATGGATTTTCTTTCTTCGTTATCATCTGTTTTTTCTATATCTGATCATTTAAAAGCAGTTAAAGTTGTAGAATTTATCCCTGTATACTCTATTTCTGGCTTTTAAATATCTATGTGTTTGTCTTCTAATGTTATGATTAAGAAATTCTTAAATGATTCTTGGTTATAATTGATTATCTCATCTTTTCTTCTATCCATCATTTTAATTCTAAAGGATCCAACATTGGCATTATCCTGCCCTGTGAAAACCCCTTATAAAAAAATTTCTCTAGTCCCAAACCTTATAAAACAGACCCCATATCCCAATGGATGCGTAAACCATATTTCGGAAATTTTTACAAAACAAATAATACATTCTCATTTATTTAACTAGCCTAATATCTAAAACCTGAAACAAAGTCAAATCTTATAGAGAGATCCCTCTCTGAAAATGGAAGGGCTATATCCAAGTTTCGAAGTGGTTGGATAAAGTTACCTCTGGTAAATTTCTTCTTCATCACAACAACCTTTGGGAATTTATAGAGTGATAACAACTTAGACATATTAATGAGATAGAGAGAAGAAGAACGATGATCACTGTATAAACTCAACTTAATCTGCGGGCTCAAATTCTCAATTGGCAAAAGTGTTCTCGGTGCATGGCATGGCGGGATAAATAGGTAACTCGACAATGGGTTGCTTGCAATGGGTATGGAGCCTTCATTAACTTGGTTATATCCATTATGGCATGGTCCCAATGATCGGATGGCGAGTTGGCTGGCCATAAATGGATTTCTATCCATTCAGAGCATTGATCTAACGGTTATAATGTCCCCAATGACTATATTGCTTCGTCATGGTGAAGTGCCATGTGTCACTGTTCTAATATCCTAGCGAAGCTCCAATTTTGCAAATTTTTGTTCTGTAAGGTTCTCTCTGGAGCCTTATGCAACTTATCAATCTTGGCTCTCTTCTTACTTAACTTTCTAGCCTTCTTTCCAGTGACCTTCGTCTCAGTATTCCTTTTTGCATTCTGATTTTTTTCCTCTTTTGACCTAGTCACTTCGCACTATTGAGATTCTTCCCTAGGGTTCTAGGATAGTACTTCTTAGATAGGTACGTCAATCTTTTGTGGATCCTCTAGCGTTCTTGCAACTTCAACATTTGAGTCTCTAATGTTAAATAGATTCGATATGTTCTCTTGTTCTTCAATCAAGTGTGCAATCCTTCTAGTCATGAAATATTTTAACTCTTGTTTCTTCTGTTCCAAAAAATTTTCTTCTTCCTTTCATCTGGCTTGATCTCTATCAATCCAAGGTTTTCCCAGTAGCATGGTAAATGGGGCACTGTCCTCAATAAATTTAATAATCTTAAAATCTTCTTCTGTCGAAGCTCCATTAACATTCATATGTATGTGAGCGAGCTTCCCACATAGGTTTATCAAATTTCCTCTGAATAACCCTATTCCTCCTAATGAAGGGATCATAACAGGCTTCCCTATAGCCTCCCAAGTTCTCTCTTTTATGATATTCACCTGTTTTTCCTTATCTAGAACACAGTCAATGTCAAAGTCTCCTATTCGTTCTTGAATGCATTCTTTTTCCTTGAAGATCTCTGATAATTTGACATGTTGGTGGTCCTTCAGGGTTTCTTTTATTTGTAACAATACTTTCTCTGATTCTTTCTAAGGTTCTATTATATCTAGATATTCCTTAGGGTTTTCTTGATTCAGATTCATTCCTTCCAGCTTAGCAATCATTCTAGAGAAATCCAACACTTCATGGTCCATAGCTTTACAACAAAGACAACTAGGTATTTTCCCAGGGCATTCCTTAGCAAGATGTCCTAGTTTTTTGGAACTGTAATAGAGGGTTAATCCTCTCTTTCATTTAAGATATGCCCAACCTTTCATGTACTGTGCGCTAGGATCATATGATCTAATCTGCAAAAAATTCTTTCTAGGATCCTGCATCCATTTGTTAGTCCAAACATTCTTTCTATGCATAGTATAACATATCTTTCACTATTCTTATTAGATCTACTCATATCAAACCTTCTTTCATCTATTAGTGCCCTAGTTTTCAAGCTAGGAAAAAATCTATCAAACACACCTAGATCCATAGTTTAGAAACACAATTTTCCAATTATCTTACTTTTTTAGAGCACAAAGCTTCTAGATCTAGAAATTTTCACTATTCTTACCTTTATTAGAGAATAGAGCTTACATATCTTACCTTTTTTTCTTTATATCCGACCTCTTTCCTTGGCACAAAGCTCCTCAGATCAAGTAGAATGCTACACACTAGGGAAACATATCTATGCACAAAGCTTTCACAATATCAGGTCGAATCTCTGCACAAAGATTCTTCTTTCTCGGTTCCCAATAATCACAGTTTCAAGTCTGATACTTCACACTTCAGCAGAATATCTATGCATAAAAAATTTCTTTGGTTTCTAGTAATCATAGTTTTAGGTCCGATACTGCGCACTTCAACTGTCGATCTACACACAAAACTTTTCTTTAGTTCCTAGAAATCACAGTTTCAGTCCCGACAATGGAACCATTTGTTGGCATAAGGGTAGACCCAGGGTTTAATGCTACAAAAATGCACCAAAAAAACCCTAACTACTGACCCTTTCGGAAACACTTGCGAAGCAGATGAAGTCTCACCTGAGGTAGAGGCAAGGGTGGTTGCAGGACTCAAGTGTATGCAACCTTAGCTGGGACACATATCTGTGATTATAATACTTAATAGAGCACTTGACTTTAATATTTCATCAATATTTAACCAATACTACTGAGTAGATAAAACAGAGCATCGCATCATTCACTCGGATCTGATGTATTTAAGCACTTTATCATAAACAGGTAGGTTATATCTAGCAAATCAAGCACTAAGAACATTCATATAGGTGAGATCTAACATTCTTACACATTATTAGCACAAAGAATAAGAAAATTTATCTATCTCTATCAAAGAACTTAGCAAGAGAAGTTATAAACACATCAAGACAAGCACAAAGCAAAACAATGCAGTGTTTACATGGTTCACCCCCACCCTGGGGCTATGTCCACCAACTCTTCTTCTTTATTTTCTTCAGCCAATTGGTTACAAGCACAAAGCCTCAAAACCCTACTTCACCTAGGACAGGAGATCTGCACACCTCGCTATATCCTTCTTCCTTGCATTATAGCACAAAGCAGTTCACAGTTTCTTACAATACCTTGCACCTAGATCTGCAAGTCTTTCCCAGTATGCACAAAGCATATACAAATCATACTTGCACTTATCAATTAGCTTATCATCCTTACATCACATAGATTTGTCTCCTTTCTTACATAGCCTAGACATCTATTATACATTACAAAATAGGCCTAAACATCGGTAAACCCATGGACTGACATCCCATGCTCGTTACATAATCCCAAAAACCCAAAAAGGGTCGAAGATCCCAGGATCTCCACTTCATCTTGCGCTCCTCCTTCAATAGGATTTTGAAGTCCCAAAATAGGTCAAACTTGACCAGATCCCTCAAAACTTGGTCAAGGTCCAACATATTTACCTTCTAAAATCTCTTAAACCACTTTGACTACTTTGACCTTTTGGGGCTTCTAGATGACTCATGAGGGTTCTCCAACTTCACATGGCCATAACTCTCTAACCATGAGTTATGTGACGTTCCACATACCAATGGAAATGGAATGACATGTACTATCCATATAGAATAGTATTACCTTCAAATAGATTAAAACTCATATTGTTATACATCAAACAAACTTGGGTCCAATACCCAAAACTTTGTGCTACCAGAATTTCTCCAAGGGTTGACATCAATAACTAAGGGTTGAAATCAATATAGAATATCACTCTGCAATGGTTTCCATAAATGAAAACCAACAATCCATACCAATTGTCCATCAACCTAAGCCAATTGTCTGACAATCTCCCATAAAAATTAATCCTAGTCTCTGGCGAAGATACTCAAAGGCTTCCCATGGAAGTGGTTTTGTAAAGATGTCTACCACTTGTTATTTTGTTCCCACATATTCAACTCTGATGTTGTTCTCTGCAACCTGTTCCTATAGAAAGTAATACTTGATTGGAATGTGCTTCATCTTGGAGTGCATCACCGGGTTCTTTGAGATATTGATGGTGCTTGTATTATCACAATATATTGGAATGGGATCATCATACTCAACATGTATATTTTCATCATTTGTTTCATCCATAGAACCTACGTACAACATCCTGCTGCTACAATATACTCTGCCTCGACTATAGATAAGGATATGGATGATTGTTTCTTTCTTAGCCATGATACTAAACACTCACCCAAGTAGAATGTTGCTCCACTGGTGCTCCATCGGTCATCAATGAAACCTTTTCAATCTGTGTAGGAATTAAGTGATAGATCCTTTCCTTTTGGATACCATAATCCAAACTCTTATGTTCCTTTGATATATCTGAAAATCCTCTTTAGTGCTAATACATGTGATTCCATTGGTGTTGCTTGAAACAGTTCCACCTGTCCAACTTCCTACATTACATCTAGTCGAGATGTTGTCACATATAGTAAGCTACCAATCATTGAACTATATTTCCTCTGTTCTGTAGACTTTGAATCATCATCTTTTCTCAACTTGCAACTAGTTTTCATAGGAGTGGTAACTAGTTTGGAATCTTCCATTCCGGACCTCTTTAGCATTTCACTGATACACTTAGTTTGAGAAATAAATATTCCTTGGTTTCTTTGACATATACAAAGACCCAAAAAGAATGATAGTTCTCCAACTAATGACATTTCAAATTCATTATGCATATCCTTTGCAAATTTCTAGCTTAACCTGTCATTAGTACTTCCAAAACAATATCATCAACATAAATTTCAATTAATAAAATACTACCTTGAGTTACCTTGATGTAGAGGTTGTTGTCTACGCTTCCTTTCCATATTTCGTAGGGATTTTTGTCATTTTTGTTTCTGAGAATCACTCTATTTTGAATTTGAACTGATGTATGCACTGCATGTGTCCAAAAAATATCTGTCAAATTGGAATCCATTGGCATTGTTCGAGCCATTTCCTATGTAATAATCATCCATTATTATAATTTTCCTTTGTCTATGAACAAATATATGAATCCATGCTCTCATCCACTATCATATATCTGTCCAAACCTACTAAGTTCTCTTATGAATCCATCTATGTCCATACTGTCTAAGACTCTCCTTACGCAACTATCCATAGTGTTGACCTATTTATCACTATACTATCATGAAGCCTTGATTAATCTATCAAACTGTACTTATTCTAACTGACTTCTCTGAATCTGTCTTCTCAAACTCTGCAAGCTTCTCGAAGGATGGTTCTTTGGTCTATCACAACTATCACATAAACTCCCCCTATCTAATATTCATATTACCTAGGAGTCTCTAAGTCAGATGGCTCAGAACAATTCCTTCTCTGATGTGTATTCATCATCATCTTCATTGGTAGATTCATCATCTCTCCGAGCTATGACTTCTTTCTTTCTATATGTGGATTCATATTTCACTACAATGCCTGAAAGTACAATCTCTTGAACATGTTCCTCATTTACATTCCCTTATTTTCTTTCAGTTATTTTCCAAACCTTTATGTATATGACATCTTTATTTTTCTCTGTAGAATTTTCTTCATCTCGTTTTATTTCCAATCTTGCGATCTCTGGTACCTGGTCTTTGTTCACTTGTTCTTCATGTTTTATTATCTATATTTTCTTATATATGATATATGTGTTCTCTTTCATGGAAGTATCGATCATGCTTCTACAATCACTAGCTATGTGTCCATAGTTATGACATTTGTAACATTCAATGTTACGTGGGGCAACATAGGCACTTATTGCTTGAACATTTATTTTATAATCCCTGCAATCTGCAACCTTATGTCCAAAATTAGTACAATAAAAACAATGACCATAAAATAAATTTGCATACCTGGGAGTGAATGATCTTCTTTGTGGTGTAGTCCTTTTGAATTTCTTCCTTGACTGATCATGATCATGATTGAAGCTTCTTTGTGGCTTGAATATGTATGGTCTTATTGAAGATGTATCTTTAATAGTTTTCTTAGATTTGGTTGACCACGATTCCTTCCTTTGAGTACTTCTACATAAATCTTTCTATTTTCTTCATTCTTCTTTTCTAGTGACCTAGAGTGATTCTCTTCATTCTTTGTAACTGATGTGTATGTTTCTGTCTCTTCAATGCTATTTTTGATCTTGGCGATTTTACTTCTCAATGTGACAACTTCTTCTTCAAGCTTCTCAACCTTTTCTTGTTTCTTTATTATCTTAGACTTCTTGACTTCTTCTGTCTTCTTTCTTTATTATCTAAGACTTCATGAATTCTTCTATTCATTTCTCTTCTTCAAGATGGATTTTTAATGTGATTATTTCTTCTTGAAGTCCTTTCTCTTCCTGATCAAACTATGCCTCAAGATGGTTTAGATCATTAGTTCTTTCCTTAATATGATATGTCAATATATTATCTCTCATTTCTGCTTCTTCCTTTTGTGCTACTATGGTGGCTTCCAAATACTGCTTTTGATATTCAAGATTTTCTTCGATCTTTCTGGCTTCTTCAAGATGAGTTTTTAAGTTCTCGATGACTTGTTGGGATTATTCAAAAATGAGAACACATTCCTTTTGTTTCATCAACTCTTTCTTGAGTGACTTGTTTTCTTCTCTTTCTTTTCTTAGCTCATCTAATGTACTAATCAATTCTTTTTCATAATTGTCTTCCTTTTCAATTAGTTTTTCTGTCTCATTTCCTTCATGGAATTATATTTCAAGATGTCCGCATTTTTCGCAATTAAGGAAAAACAACATACCTATGTTGATTATGTACTCTTCATCTTTTGAATCTATTTGACACGGTGAACATATTTCTTCTTGATATGTACCTGCATCTTCTTTGGAATTTTTTGAATCTGCGATGGGTCAAGAATATATTTCATGTAAATTATCCCAAATTTTTTTGACTGATGAACATTTACCAACATTTTATCTTACCGGATTAGGTAATCCTTCCCAGATGAAATCCATTGCTATTTTGTTATTCTTCTTCAATTCCTTCTTGGCTACAGTTTTTGCCCTTTTTGAACTATCATATCATGTAACGACTGATAGCCAAATATAATACCCATGTGCCTATAAAATAATTTCATCCTTTCACTCCATAACTCATACTTTAAACCATTGTGACCATTAAACAATGGTACTCCATTATCAGAATAATCGATGATCTCCTTCCAATGGTTAAATTGTTTCATGAAGGAACCCGCTCTTATACCAATTGTTGGATTACTGAGAGGGGTATGAATCAATATTAGAGAAATAACCCTTTTTAACCACAAAATGCAAGTGTTATATCAATGTAGCATTATCATTCAATAGTTGCAGAGTAAATATGCAAGATACCAGATATATAAAATATGCAGAACATAAATGAAATGCTAGAAATGATAGAATGACAGTAAAATATCCAGCATAATCTTCACAATACACAGAAATGATATACGAAATAGCAACAAAAATAGCACTTTGATTCAGATGGCAATGTTCATAGGCCTCTTCGAGGGGGCAACCTCCAGTCGAGCAGCGCTCTGTTACAATAATATCCAAGCTAGGGTTCTCATACCCTCGCCTCTTATTTATACTAAATATGTCTATTAAGAGAAGCATCTAGAGGAAGATCC
>ML784242.1:80010-91016 GCA_009831015.1 Picea engelmannii | reverse complement strand
GGAAGATCCTTCTAGAAGCGGAAGCTTCTATTAGGTCTTCTTACATCCACCTTATTCTATTTTATTGAAAGGCCTTATTAATATTGACCTTTATTACATCCGAATACATTGATCTACCTATGTGCAGGTTAGGACCTTAACAAAATAAACAATGAACAAATGAGCAAGCATACACATACACAGTACACCTATGTTTTTACGTGGAAACCCAAAGTGAGAGAAAACCACATAATGCTTTTTCTTATATGTATTTAATAATTACATACATTGGAAGCACCAAATTCATTTTTTTTCTAGCTGCAACTGGAAGGAGGCTCCAACCCCCTAGCTTCTCAAGATACAACCTGAGGGAAGTTCCAACTCCCCAATTCTCTCACTACAACCAGAAGGAGGATACAACTCCTTATGTTATTCAACTACAACCAAAAGGTGGCTACAACCACCTATCCTTGCCCCGTCAAACCGCCTTGACGTAGAAGTATAATTATGGAACCACTTTCACACTATCACTATGAGATATACTTTTGTAAACCTATACCAATCAACCTGCACCAAACAACCTATACCAATAACCTGAACCATGCATCAACCATGCATCACCCTGTACCTTAGCCTGTAATCAACCTGTACCATAGACAAGTGCATCAACCATGCACCAACCTGTAATCAAGATGTACCATAAACAAATGAATCAACCATGCACCAACCTATACCTCAACTTGTACCATGAACAAGTGCATCAACCATGCACCAAACCTATACCTCAAACTGTACCATCAACAAGTGCATCAACCATGCCCCAAATATGTATGAATCATGCATCAAATACACATAAAATATGACTCATCAATATGTACCAGCATCATAAAATATACACCTCATGTATGTGCCAACTCATCAACTACTTGTCTCAACCATGTACAAAACATGTACCTCAACCAAAATCCCTCATCAATTTCATCATCCAAATCTGATTTGTAACTCTGTAATAGACCTGGTTTATATGATCACATACCTTGTTCAATTCTAGCTTATTATAGAGAGTGAACGTGTAGAGTGTGCCCCACACAAAATATTTGTTGTATGGATCTTATAAAGCATCATCAAAAGAATTTATCCTCCCTTGAATTTCGACCTTCTTTACTTCACCTTCCCTCTGAAATTTGTCTTAGATATCCTTTGGTTAAATTAGTCACCTATAGATATCCAATATGCTCAAGTGTGGCTAAAATGAGAGAACCTTGCCTCTTATTTATACTTTCATGTAACTTCCTCAAGGGGTTACCTTTTAACCATTTTAACCAACTTTCCTTATTTTAGGGCTAACCCACTTCTAACCACTTGTACACTTAGTAATTTCTCCATTTACTTTATTATTTAAATAATTTGTTTTCTATCCACTTTGAATTATAGTACACTCATCACTTCACTTTATTATTTAAATTGCCTTCTAACCATCTTAACCCACTTTCCTTATTTTAGGGCTAACCCACTTCTAACCACTTGTCCACTTAGTAATTTCTCCATTAAATTTATTATTTAAATAATTTCTTTTGTATTCACTTTGACTTATAGTACACTCATCACTTCACTTTATTATTTACCTTCTAAAATATCTTAAACAACTTTGAGTACTTTGACCTTTTGGGGCTTCTAGATGACTCATGAGGGTTATCCAACTTCACATGGCCATAACTCTCTAATCGTGAGAATTTATGTGGTGTTACACATACCACTGGAAATGGAATGACGTGTATTATCCATATAGAATATTCTTACACATACCAATGGAAATGGAATGACTTGTATTATCCATATAGAATATTCTTACCTTCAAATTTATTAAAAATCATATTGTTATACATCAAACAAAATTGGGTCCATTAGCCAAACCTTTGTGCTAACGAAATTCATTGTCGGACTTTCTCCAAGGGTTGACATCAATCACTAAGGGTTTAAATCAATCTACAATATCACTCTCCAATGGTTGACATCAATGAAAACCAACAATCCACACCAACTGTCCATCAACCTAAGCCAATTGTCTGACAACTGTATGATTTCCATGTGCAAAAAGAGACTTGGACAAAGGAAACAAATGGTCAAAACACAGAGTCATCAATGGTTTTCCATGCAAATTGTAGAAATATCCTCAATATTTCATTATCCCTGACCTTCTTTGTGTCTATAAGGAAGGTCTAAGCTAGTTCTCCCTAGGGGGGAATTAACTAGGATATTATTAGATTTATCTAAAGTTTTCGGATCTTGGGATAATCACTAATTAGTGGCCTATTACTCTACTCAACCCTTCTTGCAAGATCTTGGACAAATCCCTTGTGTTTCAGTTGAGGTTCATTCTTCATAATATCATCTACATTAGCAAAATTTGGTGTTCATCCATGGGTGATCATATATTCTTGATATTGTTGTTTTTTGGATACAGGTATAAAAAAATCAATGAAGGAGTTCAACATGATTTGTCACCATTGAATTTAGTAGCACCACACCTATTATTACATTCTCTACTTTGGAAGTAGGAAAACATCACTACAACATATGAAAACAATCAAAATCCTTCATCGAGGAACACATAATGAAGCTATCTTTTCAGAAAAAACACAACAAAATTAGAATCAAAATTTACATCTCAAGGCTAGACTAATGAATTCTATAGATTTGCAAAGCTATATTTGCATGGATAAACTAATGAGCCATAATAAAAGAAGATAAAGAGGCTAGAATGTTACTAGATTATTGATTCAATCCATCTATGAAAATGAGACGACGGTCATGATAACAAGAAGATATCATATTGGAACTTCTAAATGGATCTGCAAATAATTTTCTCTTCTTGTGAAACTTGAAATATTATGTATCCAAAAAATATGGAGCATGTTTTACATGCATGAGTATATTTGCAAGAAAATTGACCAAATATTTAATACAACTTTCTTTGGTTTGTCTAATGCCAACTCAAGATAAAAATAGTTGCTCCTTAATAAACTTCTTTGGTGGTATCAAATTCACTTTGCAAACCTTAGATGTCTCACATGATATTTTATGTTGAAGCCCATTCACTATTCCAACATTCTTCATCACGTTAGGGATCATAATGACTTCCTTTACACTAGCATACTTAGGAATGTTTTTGAAAGACAACATTATCTATTATGAATCTACTCTAAAAACAACAAGTAGCAGATATGAAGCAAACTTCAAAAGAAATTAATTTTATAAATAAAGAAAGAGACACAACACCTTGAAAGGAAGAATTGGTGCCTTTTCTTCATGTAATAATCTGTTGCAAGAAATTCATTATACAAATAACTTGAAAAGGTAGGTTCTAGTGCATTAGGAATGACTTCAAGCTTCTCTATCCCTTCCAATATTAGTTGAATTGTCAAGTGATGAGGATTAGATGACTGCAAAGAAATAAAATAACAATTAATAGATTAAATGAAACAAGTACAAACATGCATGCCACTCTCAGAAAGTTATTGGATCAAAAAATAGAGAGTTCCACTAAAAGTTAGCAATCTTGACTTTAACACTGCATACTAGTTGAAAAAACTTACAAATTCAAATCAATAAATATTTTCACGATGTAGTAACATGCAACCATTCACATGGTAAATTGTATCGATAAAATGTTAAGAACCAAATATCAAAATAGCATAAAAACCTCAGAATAAGTACTCAACGCCTTAAGAAAGAGATACATTCAGATAATAAGTCTCTTTGAGGGGGAAACCTCCTTATACATCATATGAATTTAAAATTAAAAGATGATTCCAAATGAAAATGTCTCCTTGGTATATATAGGAGACATACAAGACTAGAAGGTACCATTACAACTAATGGACCCAAGTCAACATAAAAAAAATAACAATACTAATGTAATATCCCCCAATTAAGGGGTAATGTGCCATGAATTATGTCTTAACATGCCCCTCCCCTTAAGACAAGTGTTTTTCTGAACACTTGAGTAGTTATGGATGCTTCTATATAAAAGACTCATATTCCCATGTGGAATCTTCAACAGGTAGTTTCTTCCACTTAATGAGATACTTTGAAATTGATCTATTCCTCAACTGGAGAATTCTTGTGTCAATGATAACTTCAGGAGATAATATGATTTTTCCTTCCTTGTCATGTTCTGGATATATAGTTTGAACTAATATCTTGTGACCTGTAACCTTCTTTGATCATGAAACATGGAAAAAAAGGTGTACTCTCAAAGATGCAGGAAGCTCCAATTTGTATTCCATAGTACCAATATTTTGCAACACCTTATAAGGGCCATAGTACTTCATTGGTAATGTATTATCCTTCTTATATTGCTTGAGGGACATCTGTTTGTATGGTTGTAGTCTCAAAAATTCCCAATCCCCTACTTCCAAACTCCTTTCACTATGATGCATATTTGCTTGTTGTTTCATGCGATTTTGTTCCATGGCTAGGTTGTCCATTAACATTTGGAGAACTTTTTCTTGATGCATGATGTGATCTTACACAGCTTGAACATTAGATTTTTATTTTAGAGAAGAAGTAATGGATGGTGGGTGATATCCATATAGTGTCATAAATGGTGTCATTTTTTTTGTAGTATGAATGAAGTGTTATACCACCATACTTCCAAGGGTAACCACTTGAACCATTTCATTTGTTTATCAAAGACAAAGAAATGAAGGTATCCTTCCATACATTTGGTCACTATCTCATTTTTTCCATCATATTGAGGATGATAATATGAGCTATGAACCAATTGAGTACCAAAACAAGAAAATAATTATGTCCAAAAATGTCTAGTGAAGATGGGATCTCTGTCACTTACAATAATCTTTAGGATTCCATGTAGCTTTTGAACTATCTCCATGAATGTGGTAGCATTTGTACTGGATTTGAAAGGATGAGAGAGTGCACAAAAGTGTGCGTACTTAGTAAGTCTATCAACAATCATCATGATGACACTCTTTCCTTCAGGCTTTGGTAACCCTGTGATGAAATCTATGGAAATATCCTCCCAAAACTAACTTGGAATGGCTAATAGTTGTAAAAGACTTGGGGTATTAACTATTTCCACCTTCTTTTCTTGGAAAACCATGCATTTTGCCACAAAAATTTGAACATCAATTTTAAGGCCATCCCAAACAAAATTTCCTCTTGGCCATGTGACAGGTTTTCAAAAATCCTGAGTTCCCTCCTACTGGAGAGGTGTGCAATTCCAAAAGCACCTTTTGTCTGAGTTGGGAGTTCTTACATAAATATAAGTGATATTTGTACCATAGTGAATAATTTTTCCATTTAAATGTATCAGATGCACTGGAATCCTGCTGCAACCTTTGAATGAGAGTCCACACTTCTTCATTATTCTTCCATTCATCCCTTTCTTATATTATCCAATCAGGTTGGATGATAGAGATAACATAGAGAAATGCCTCAACATCTTCATCCTTTCTTGAGAGTGGATCTACCACAATATTTTGCTTCTCCTTTTTGTAGATGATTTCAAAGTCATAACCCAACATCTTGGTCATCCAATTTTGTTTCTCTTTTGAATATAGTGTTTGTTCCAAGAAGTATTTAAGATTGTCATGATCATTTTTTACCTTGAAGTGCCTACCTATTAGGTAAGGGAACCATTACTTCAATGAATGTAGTATTTCCATCATTTTGTTCTCATTGTTGGTTGTGGATCCTGATTATACCCCATGAAGACTTTACACACTGGAATACTGTATAATCCTCCACATGGGGGAGTTGCAGGGGGGAATTCCCCCCCTGCAAGGTTTAGGGGAAAGTGGGCCCCCGAAGGAAATTTTTTCTTGTAAATGTATATTGTAATTTCATAGTAAATATGATCGTTCATTATAAAGTCGTATATATAACGGTAGAAGTTATGTTAGGGTTTTTTTCCCTAGAAGAAAACCCTATTTTATGAGGGAAATTGTATTACGGCTATGCATCATTATGAATATTGTATTTTGAGAGAGGATACTAAGAGAGAAATAAGATGAAGTTATAGTGGGTTTGTTGTAGGTTGTATCCCTCCATTTGATGGATAATAAAAAGGAAAGACTTGGGACTTTATCTGGTGGACGTAGCCCACACTGGGTGAACCACGTATATCTGTGTCTCTATTGTATTGTGTATATTATGCATTTTATTTCCGCATTTTATTTTATTTTATTGCTCTGTGATCCTGTTTTTCTAGCAACTAGTATCAGAGTGAAAGTTAACTCATAGGAAAAGAGGGTTCTTGGTTTGAGTGGGAGAAATGGCGGAATATAGAAAGTTTAGGGTCGAGAAATGTAATGTCCAAAACTACCAATTATGGAATATGCAGATGGGATATTATTTATAAAAGAAGGATCTATTCCTACCATTGGGTGGAATAACAAAGAATCTGATGGCCATGAAGGACAACGAATGGGAGGTTCTTGACATAAAGGCACTAGAAATGATATGACTAAACCTGATAGTGTCGATGGCTTTCAATATTTAGAAAGAAAACACAACAAAGGAGTTGATGGATGCATTATCTAAACTTTATGAAATCCCTTGACGTCCAATAAGGTATTTATAATGAAGATAATATTTAATATGAAGATGTTAGAAGGTGGGTCAGTTGTAGATCATTTAAATTTAATACGGTTACTAATAAACTAATTTCTATAAAAGTGGATTTTGATGATGAGGTCAAGGCTCTTCTAATATTGTGCTCATTTCCAGAAATTTGGAACGTCTTGCTCATGGATGTAAGTAAATTTGTCTCTTATTCATGTTGTTGGTGTTATCCTTAGCAAGGAAATGCGACGGAAAATCATAGGTGAGACATCAGGTAATTTGTTAAACATGGAGAATAGGGGAAGACAAAATGATAGAGGAAAGGGATCAGAGAACCATGAGAATTCTAGGAAGGGCATATCCAAATCTAGACTGGGAAATACAGAGTCCTGGAAGTGTGGGAGGAAAGGACATCTGAAAAAATACTACAGAGCTCCAAAGAAGCAAAGAGATGGACAACAAGAGAAAGATCAGGAAGCAAATGTAACAGGTGATGTGTTATAAGATGATTTGATTCTTTCTGTAGATAATATTTTTGAGTCTTGGGTAGTAGATTTAGGGGCTTCATTTCATACCACACCCCATAGGAAACATTTTCTAGATTATGTTCAAGTTAATTTTGGACAGGTTCATTTGGGTGATGATGCACCATGCAAAATTGTTGGAATGGGAAAGGTAAAAAGAAAGAAAAGTAATGGAAACCAATGGTTGTTGAAAGAGGTAATACATGTTCCAGATCTAAGGAAAAATATAATTTCAACAGGAAAGTTGGCAAATGAATGTTGTATATCTATATTTACAGATAAGGCATGGAAGGTCACCAAAGGATCACTGGTGATAACAAAAGAAGAGAAAGTAGGTACATTGTATTTATTTATTGGTAATACTAACTCTTATATATCTTTAGATTCTACATGAGTGTATACAACACTGTGGAATCATAGGCTTGGATACATGAGTGAGAAGAGGATGAAGATACTTCATAAAATAAATTTTTTGCTAGATATTAAACAAATTGATTTGGATTTATGTGAGCATTGTGTTTATGGAAAACAGAGGAGAGTCGGATTTCTTAGAGTCAAAAAATAAAATAAGAGTGAAAGGTTAGAGCTTGTGCACAAAGATGTATGGGGACCAACTCAGGTATCATATCTTGGTGTCTCTTGTTATTACGTTACTTTTATTGATGATGCAACTAGAAAAACTTGGGTTTATTGCATTTGACAAAAGTCCGATATTTTTTTATACTTTTAAGAAATGGAAACCTTTGGTTGAGAATGAGACAGGAAAAAGGTTGAAGTGTCACAAATCACACAATGGAGGTGAATATTGCAGTAAGGAGTTTGATTATTATTATTCATACCATGGGATTCGTAGAGAGAAGAGAATTCCAGGAACACCACAAGAAAATAGTGAGTCAAAAAGGATGAAAATGACAATCATGTAATGTGCAAGGAGTATGAGATTGCATGTTGGTTTTCCCTTATAGTTCTGGGTAGATAGTGTAGATACTATTTTTTACTTAATAAACATAGGGCCTTCAAGCTCTTTGGATGGTAGAATTCTAGAGGAGGCATGGACAGGTAAAAAGGTAAACTATTATATTTTCAAGACTTTCGGTTGTGAATCATTTGTCCATACTGATAAAGAATATTGAAAAAATATTGAGGAAAAATCCAAGAAGTGTACCTATATTGTCTATGGTGTTAATGATTTTGGTTATCTATTATGGGATTATGAAAATTAAAAAATCATTAGGAGTAGATATGTCATATTTAATGAGAAGGTCATGTACAAATATTAGTTGCAGGGAAAGAAACGGGAAAAATAAAAACCAGAATACACAGTGCTTGATAATGGCTCATTACCCCTTAATTGGGGCATATTACATTAGTAATGTTATTTTATTTATGTCAGATTTAGTCCATTAGTTGTAATTATACCTCCTAGTCTCTTATATATACCAAGGAGACATTCTCATTTGGAATCATCTTGTAATTGTACATTTATGTGCGCATAAGGAGGTTGCCCCCTCGAAGAGGATTGTTATCTGAATTTCTCTCTTTTTCAAGGTGTTGATTACTTATTCTAAGGTTTTCTGTGCTATATTGATATTTGGTTCTTAACATATGGTATCATAGCTCAAGGTATTAGGGTTTCGTTGCTACATTTGAGACACCTTGGAATTTTTGCTATAACATATTTTCTACAAAGTTTTAGGAGGAATGGATTTGATGATATTTATTATATGGATCAAGGTATGTTGGGTTAAAATTTCATCTCTTGAGGCCTTATACTTTTGGAGATACAACCTGTGAAAGATAGGGTTCTGGAAACATCTTAAATGAAGTCATTGCGAAATTTTCGCTATAAAAGTTTTTATGTAATGTTTCAGAACCTCAAATTTGGAGGCTATTCACAGAAATTAGAAAGGTATCTGTGGTAAAAATTTCATCTTCTGGGTCATCGAAATTTTTATATACACCCTGTGGAAGATAGGGTATTTGACTAGTCCTATTGACTAGTCTGAAGAAGGTGTTCCAGGTAAAAGAATCATAAGTTCTTCCTAGAGTATCCAAATTGAGTGAGACTGGTTGAATTGGATAGTGTATAGTATTTAGTATTTCTGGTACAAGTTTCATAATTTAATATCAATTATTTTGTGCGGGGAACGCTATACAAGTGAGATCTCCTGGAAAGGAAAAAAAACAGTAAGTTGTGGGGAAGTTACCATAAATTCCACTTGGCACATCCAATTTTGATCAAACATGTGGCATTCCAGAGAAGAAATATCATATAACTACAAAAAATAAAGTTTCATACCCATAAGGGATGAAACTTTGGAGATACAGTAGAAGAAAGATTGTCTAGCAGAACCACCTCAAAATCAAGGTTCAAAAGTGATACTTGGCCAACATGCCACCCAAAAAGGGAACTTCTACACCAAATAAGACTAAATAAATTCCTACTTGGACTCTTGATGAAGGTGAAGAAATGCGTAGGGACATAAATGAATTACAAAAGAAGACAGTGACAAAAGATGGACTACAAGGGATGATGGATTCAACTGAAGCTAAATTGGAGGCAATAATGGATACTAAGATGGATGGTTTAAAAAGGGAGATCATGGAAGGAATGAAAAAATTCCTAATAGAGAGGACACCTGAAAGTGAAAATGTGTCCCATGAAATTCATGATGAGGACACAAGCAAGATGAATCAAGAATGGAGAAACTCCAACTTTGGGTTGAATACCAACCACATTCCTAAGATTGATATGAGGAAGTTTGATGGCAAGGACCCAATCACATGGATACTTCATATGGAGAAATTCTTTGATCTACATAATGTGCCACATACACAAAAGGTATGAATTTCTTCTTTATATTTAGAACCTAATCAATTTGTATGGTACTGATGGATTTGTTCTCGCAAATCACTTGTCACTTGGACAATTTTCATGGAAGAAATGATAGAACACTATGAGGATACAAGGAGCAATACCTTCTTTATCCAATTGATAAATCTCAAGCAAAAGGGTTTAGTTATAGAGCACATTGAGAACTTCCAAAGATTGAATATAAAGGTAACAGATATTCCAAATGAGCACTTGATTGATGCATTCATAGGAACTTTAAAGGATAACATTCAACATGAGGTTCACCTTTGGGAACCCAAATCATTGGAGACTGCATTTAGGGTGGCAAGAAATGTTGAAAGTAAAAATATGGCTATGGCTACTATAAGGACCAATCCTAATAACTATAGAGAGAATAATCCTCCTTCTTCTAAAACACCTAAACCTACGAGGTTCACACCTCAACAATTGGAGGAAAGAAAAGAAAAATGTTTATCCTTTAATTGTGACACCAAGTATAGTAAGGGACATAAGTGTGGTGAGAAGAAATTATTCTACATAGATTGTGAAGAGGAAGAAGAAGAAGAACAAGAACCATCTCAAGATGAAAACGTAGAAGCAATTTCGTCTGAAGAGATGACTCCCATGATATCGTGCAATGCATTGGCTGGAATTAACACTCCTCAAACCCTCAAGATCGAAGGATATATAAAAAAGAAAAAGGTAATAGTCCTAATTGATTCTGGAAGTACTCATAATTTCATTCACTATAAATTAGCCAAAGCTCTCAATTTCTTTGTATATCTAGCACCAGAGTTTCAAGTAATGATTGCAGATGGAAGAACTATCAATTGCTCAGGAAAATGCAATAAGATCAATCTTACTATGGGGTAATATGTAATGAATAGTCTAATGATTTCTATACCCATGGGTGGTTCTGATGTTGTACTAGGAATCCAATGGTTACAATCATTAGGAATGGTGGCTTTTAATTTTCAAGAACTTTTCATGAAATTTTCATTGGAAGGAAAAGAAATTGAGTTAAGAGGTATCATAGGGAAACCCGGTAAGGTGATAAGCTC
>ML784242.1:60600-79960 GCA_009831015.1 Picea engelmannii | reverse complement strand
TGCTCACTAGATGTTCAAACATCTAAGCCATCTATTCCTCTAGATCTCCAAGGGATCATTGATAAGAATTCCAAAGTATTTGAAGATATTCCCAAAGGTCTTCCACCCACTCGAAATCATGATCATGATATTCACCTAATTCTCGGGAGTGTTCCTCCTAACATCAAGCCATACAGATACCGTTATTCCCAGAAGAGTGAAATTGAGCGTAGGGTTGAAGAAATGTTAGAGGTTGTCATTATTAGACCTAGACAAAGTTCTTACTCTGCACCAGTGGTAATGGTAATCAAAAAACATGGCTCATGGTGTATGTGTCCATATTATAGAGATATCAACAAGATCACTATAAAAGATAAGTTTCATATTCCCGTCATTGATCAATTGTTAGATGAACTACATGGAGCAATCTATTTCACAAAGTTGGATCTCCATTCAAGGTATCAGCAGATTAGAATGAAGGAAGAAGATATCCCAAAAACAACATTCCTAACTCATGAAGGCGATTATGACTTTTTTTTCATGCCTTTTGGCCTTACAAATGCACTTTCCACATTCCAAGGGTTGATGAATTCCATTTTCAAGCCCTTCCTTCAAAAATTTGTGTTAGTATTTTTTGATGATATACGAATCTATAGAAAGTCTTGGGAGGATCATGTGTGACATGTTGACAAGGTGATGCAACTACTAAAGGAGAAACAACTATATGCCAAACCATCAAAATGTTTCTTTGGAGTGAAGGAGGTAGAATATTTGGGTCATGTTTTATCTCATGAAGGTGTCAAGGTAGACCCTAACAATATTAAGGCCATGATGGACTGGCCGATTCCCAAAACATTGAAGAATCTTAGAGGATTTTTGGGTTTGACAGGTTACTACTGCAAGTTTTTTCGACACTATGGAAGAATAGAAACACCTTTAACGACACTAACTAAGAAGGATGCATTTTCATGGACTCCAGAGGCAACTAAATCTTTTGAACAACTTAAAGAGGTGATGAGAAAATCTCTTGTCTTGACCACTCCAGACTTCACAAAAACCTTTATTGTGGAATGTGATGCCTCGGGAAATGGAATTGGTGTTGTCCTAATGCAAGAAGGAAGGCCCCTGGCTTTTGAAAGTCGACCACTCAAGGGAAAGGACTTACAAAATCCCATTTATGATAAGGAAATGATGGAAATACTACATGCATTGAAGAGATGACATCCTTAACTAATAGGTAGGCACTTCAAGATCAAAACAGATCATGATAGTCTTAAATAATTATTGAAACAAAGACTATCTTCAGAAGAACAACAAAAATGGGTAACCAAGATATTGGGTTATGATTTTGAAATCGTCTATAAAAAAGGGAAGAAAAATGTTGTGGCATATGCACTCTCAAGAAAGGATGAAGATGTTGAGGCCTTTCTCTGTGCTATCTTGATCATCCAACCTGATTGGATAATAGAAGCAAGGGATGAATGGAAGAATGAAAAAAGAGTGTGGACTCTCATTCAAAGGTTGCAGCAGGATTCGAGTGCATCAGATACATTTACATGAAAAAATGATTCACTATGGTACAAAGATTTCTTATATTTATGTAAGAATTCCCAACTCAAACAAAAGGTACTATTGGAATCACACAACTCTCCAGTAGGAGGGCACTCGGGATTTTTGAAAACCTACCATAGGGTCAAGAAGGAATTTTTTTGGGATGGCCATAAAACTGATGTTCAAAGGTTTGTGGAAGAATGTTTGGTTTTCCAACAAAATAAGGTGGAAAGAATTAAGACCCCAGGTATTTTACAACCATTAAGCTTCCCAAGTCAGTGTTGGGAGGAGGTTTCCATGGATTTCATCACAGGGTTACCGAAGTCTGAAGGAAAGAGTGTCATCATGGTGATTGTTGATAGACTCACCAAATACGCACACTTTTTTGCACTCTCTCATCCCTTCAAAGACAGTGCAGTTGCCACCGCATTCATGGAGATAGTTCAAAATCTACATGGAAGCCCAAAGATTATTGTACGTGACAGAGATCCCATCTTCAATGGAAATTTTTGGACAAAATTGTTTTCTTGTTTGGGTACTCAATTGGCTCATAGCTCATCCTATCATCCTCAATCTAATGGAAAAATTGAGATAGTGAACAAATGTCTGGAAGGCTACCTTCATTTCTTTGTCTCAGATAAACAAACACAATGGTTCAAATGGTTACCCTTGGCAGAATGGTGTTACAACACTTCCTTTCATACTGCAACAAAAAGGACACCATTTATGGAACTCTATGGATACCACCCTCCTTCCATCACTTCTTCTCTAAAATAAAAATCTAAGGTTCAAGAAGTGGAAGATCACATCGAGCATCAACAACAAGTTCTCCAAATATTAAAGGACAACCTAACCATGGCATAAAATTGCATGAAACAACAAGCAAATCAACATCATAGTGAAATAAGTTTTGAAGCGGGAGATTGGGTGTTTTTAAGACTACAACCATACAAATAGATGTCCCTCAACAAAGCCAAGAAGGATAATAAATTATCACCAAATTAATATGTCCCTTATAAGGTGTTGCAAAAGATTGGTACTATGGAATACAAATTGGAGTTGCCTACATCTTCACCAATACACCCAGTTTTCCATGTTTCGTGCTTAAAGAAGGTTATAGGTGACAAGATCCCAGTTCAAACTATATTGCCAGAACTTGACGAGGAAGGAAAAATCATATTGGAGCCTGAAACCATCACTGACACAAGAATTCACTAGCTGAGGAATAGATCCATTTCAGAGTATCTCATTAAATGGAGGAAACTACCAGCTGAAGATTCCACTTGGGAATATGAGTCTTTTATACAGAAGCATCTAGAGTTGCTCAAGTGTTTTGGACAACACTTGTCTCAAGGGGAGGGGAATGTTAAGCCCTAAATAATGGCTCATTACCCCTTAATTGGGGAATATTACATTAGTAATGTTATTTTATTTATGTCGGCTTTAGTCCATTAGTTGTAATTATACCTCCTAGTCTCCTATATATACCAATGAGACATTTTCATTTGGAATCATATTGTAATTGTACATTTATGTGGGCATAAGGAGATTTCCCCCTCGAAGAGGATTATTATCTAAATTTCTCTCTTTTTCAAGGCGTTGAGTACTTATTCTGAGGTTTTTCTATGCTATATTGATATTTGGTTCTTAACAAGTTATTACACCTTTGGATAGACATTTCAAATTAACCAAGGAAATGTTTCCCAAGCCACAGGAGGAGATAGAATACATGTCCATGGTCCCTTATTCATCAAAAATTGGAAGCTTGATGTATGTGATGGTTTGAACAAGACCATATATTGCGCATGCAGTGGGACTTGTGTGTAGGTATATGAAAAATTCAGATACAAAACATTGGGAGGTAGTAAAGTGGATTCTTAGGTATTTGAGAAGTACTGCTACTCATGTGTTATGTTTTGGAGTTTTAGACACTATTCTATAGGGATATGTTGATTCAAATATGGGAGGTGATAAAGATAGCAAGAGGAGCACCATAGGGTACATTTTTACTGTAGGTGGAACATCATTTTGTTGGATTTCGAAACTAAAAAAGGTTATTTCACTTTCAACAACAAAGGCAGAGTATATTGTTGTTACAGAGGCCAGTAAATAAATTATTTGGTTATAAAGGCTTATGGAGGAATTAGGAAAGAAGCAAGAGAATAATAGGTTGTACTATGATAGTGAGAGTGACATTCATCTTGCAAATAACTACGCCTTCCATTAGAATACTAAGCATATACAACTCAGGTACCATTTCATATGATCCATCTTGGAAGATGGACATTTGAAATTTGAAAAGATACACTAGCCAAAAATCCTACAGACATGTTAGCAAAGGGAGTAACCAGGGAGAAACTGAATTCCTACTCAACTTTAGTTCGCATTCAAGCATGAAGGTGAAGATGATAATTTTCCCAGGTCCAAGAAGGATCATAGTCTAGAAGATATAACAGTGGTTGAGTTGTTGAGATCAGTCTCCAATTGGGAGATTTTTGGTTTTGGAGCCTGATTATCTTCCTGATTAAGAGGTATTTGTTTTTTAGTCATGTTTATACCCCATCCAGACTTTACAACCTAGAATAATATACATTCCTCCATGCATGGGAGTTGCAGGGGGAGATTTCCCCCCTTGCAGGGTCTGGGGGGCCAAATCCCCCGGCAGGGGGGACCAAGGGAAAGCAGACCCCCGACGGGGGTTTGGCAGTGAAGCCCTCGAAGGAAAAATTGCCTTGTAAATGTATATTGTAATTTCATAGTAAATCTGGACCATTCATTATAAGGTTTCATATCTGACAGTAGAAGTTATGTTAGGGTTTTTTTCCCTAGAAGACGACCCTCTTTTATGAGGGAAATTGTATTGTGACTATGCATCATTGTGAATATTGTATTATGAGAGAGGAGATTGTGAGAGAAAGAAGAGTAAGTTACATCGGGTGTGTTGTCAGTTGTATCCCTTCACTTGTTGGATAATAAAATGGAAGGACTTGGAAATTTTTCTGGTGGTTGTATCCCACACTGGGTGAACCACATATATTTGTGTCTCTATTGTATTGTGCATCTTCTATGTTTTATTTCCACATTTTTTTTTTTTTATTTCTCCACTCTCCTGTTTTTCTAACACTCATAACTAGGTTTGTGTAAGTCCTTTCCCTTGAGTACTATTACCACCGATGTAGAATAAGAAATTTGGCTAGGTCTAATAATGCCAACCTCTAACATTTCTTCAACCATATGCTCAATTTCACTCTTTTGGGCATAAGGGTATCTGCAAGGCCTGATGTTAGGAAGAGCAATCTCAGGAATTAAGGTAATAGCATGATCATGATCGTGATTAGGTGGAAGACCTCTGGGAATATCTTCAAATACTTTGGAATGCTTATGAATGATCCCTTAGAGATATAGGGTAATATATGGCTTATATGTTTGAATGTATAGTGAGAATTGTTGTAAAATTACACCCTAATGCCCCTTTTTCAATATTTTTTCATTCCATTAAATATTTCCACCTTACTGGGTTTCCTTGTGATTCGCTTTAACTCGAATTCATTTCCTTCCAATGAAAATTTCATGAAAAGTTCTTGAAAATTAAAATCCACGGTTCCCAATGATTGTAACCATTGGACCCCCAGTACGACGTCAGCACCACCCATGGGTATAGAAGTAATTGGACTATTCGTTACATATTCCCCCATACTAAGATTGATATTATGGAATTTTCCTAAGAAATTGATAGTTCCTCCATTTTAAATCATTACTTGAAACTATGGCACTAGATATATAAAGCAATTGAGAGCTTTGGATAATTTTCAGGGAATGAAATTATGAGTACTACCATAATCAATTAGCACTATTACATGTTGGAGCAAGCCTATTTTGGGAAAGAAAATCCTATTTTTGAGTGAGCACCATATGTGGAGGAAAAAATACATGTGGAATATGGAGGAACGGAACCATGCCAAAGACCGAGGAAAAGCATTGTAGCACACATGCAGACAAACCTAGCCAGGTTAGGGTTAGGGTTTTTGACATGAATGTAATGGCGATGAGCCAATAGGATAGTATACATAAATTCCTATGAGGTCTAGTATAGGTTGGTCAAGGAGATATAGTTTGGTATGAATAAGCTAGTGAGCAGGATTTTGAGGGTTAGGTCACAAGATGTGGATCCTGGTGTGTTCTATCCTACCTCACGAAGGGTACTTACCCTACTCTTTTATTGTCATCCTGAATAATGTAATGCATGCAATGCAAATTTTGCAGAATGGTGAATAAAAGAGAAGAATAGACATATCTTTATCGACATATCCCTAGGTGGGGGTGAACCATAGTAAACATGTTGTGTTAATGTGTTTGAATGGGTGTTTTACTATTTATGCTATTTCTTGGTTAAAGAATGGAATTTTAACATAGATTATAACATCATGCATGCATAATTTGATTAATGAATGAATACTAGATTTAAATGAATGGATAATAATGGTGATCCATGAGGAAAAGGAACAGATCACAGTCCCAATCCCTTCCCTGATTGTAGACATATGATTCTTGCAGTCCCCCACAATATATCCGATGTGAGAATACGTTGTGCAATTTGTAACTAGAGTGGCATCCTGTGGAGATCACACAGTTGTATCAAGTCAATAATAGATGTATGCGCACAATATATTTTTGGTTAGACAATATTATTGCAGGGTTTATTACTGAATTTTCATGTGATACTGCGAAGTCATACACTACTTCCAAGAAGGACTTTCTGAAGGGACCCAAAGGTAGGTACATAAGATCACTATATACTTCCATAAATATTTTATTGTATGAAAAAAGCATGACGACCATGGAATTAGATAACTAAACTTCCCTACGTGCATGGGGGAAGTAGGGAAGCACTGACATGAGTCTGAGAAATGGATAGGGAGTTGTATAAGGGGAATAAGAAGGAGGCCATGGAACTGATATTGATGGAAAAGGACTAGAAGTAGATACTATGAAAATATGGAATGACGTGTAGCGATAGACCTTACCAATATAAGATGAATAACAAAAAGAGTTCCATAGTGGACAGATAAGGCTTGGTGGGTGACAAGGAAGAGGTAGAGGATCTATGGGCTGTGGAGCATATTGAGGAAATACTGCACACAAAATATTAAAGGAAAAAGAGAGGTCCAAGGTCAATAAGATAAGGCATCACTCTAGTCTAGATCACAATTATTGTGGAACCTACAACCCCATGTGCGACTAATACACCTGAAGGAACACAAGATTTAAAAAAACAAATTTTTAGTAGAAGAGGTGCAACAAGTCAAGGATCCAATAGAGGACAAAGAAGCTCAGGAGGTAACAATCAACTATCTACACCACACAGAGGCAATAGTAGATCCCACTATATGATTACCATAGTTTTGTGGTGAGGCGTTAGAGGACCCTTAGAAGCATTTATTCATTTGTGAAAAGATATGGGCATAAAAGTAGGTCAAATACAAGGATACAAAAGTCACACAGTTGGATTTAACATTTAGAGACCACGTGCTAGAATGGTACACGAGTCTTGATGTAAACAGTCCATAAGGAGCACCAAACACTGTCGCAGAGGTGAAAAAGTTTTGGTAAATGAATTTCAGAAGCTAATCTCATAAGACCAATACATGAACAAAATGACTGAGATCAAGTAGAAACCAGGTGAGCCTTCCTGGGAGATTCATCAAAGGTTCAAACATATGAAAGGTAAGTTGAAGTACTCTATTACTGAAATGCAATATAGGAAGTTATTTGTAAACTCACTATTACTACACTTGAAGTATCCCTTGAGACATCAAAAGTTCCAAACTTATGTAGAATCTCTGCAAGAAACCCTGCAGTTGGAAGAAAACCAATATCAATAGATAGATCCATCAATAGAAGAGTTGAATGAGGATATGAAGAACTTGAAATTGCAATTGAACCAGAATAAAGGGAAAGAGAAGAGAGAAGTTGTCTGGTGCACATTATGCATGACAAAAGGACACCATAAGAATGAATTTTCAACCTTTGCACAGTACTTGGTCGTAGGGGTGCCAAACCCCTTTCCTAAAGGAGGACCATGGTGTGAAGTTTGTAAGACACATGAGAATGATCCATATCATTTTCTAATGATTCAAAAGTATAATACTGTGCCAAAAAGTTCTTACTGCAATTTTTGTAAATGAGTGGATCGTGATGAAAAGGAATGAAGAACACTAGAATTGATAAGAGAGATAACTTCAAACACCTATAGAGTGCTAGAAGAGATGATGGCAGGGAAAGTCGTATCGTAATTCAATAATTCACAACCATAATTCAATCCCACAAAACCGTAGTAAAAAATGTGCATCTACAGTATAATACACCAAATTATAACCAAATACCCCAATACAATGCATCGCATAGAGATAGCGGTGGATTCAGAGGTGGAGGTCTGGGAAGAGGGGGATTTGGAAGAGGCAGAGAACCAATAGCCTGCCATAATTTTCAACAACCAGGACACTATGCAAGAGATTGTCCACTTCCACCTATGAAATGTATGTATTGTTCACAGTAGACCACAACACAAAAATCTACCCAACATTATTAGGAAAAATACAGGAAAAAATGAACAAGAGAAATCAAAATGCCCAATGGATTTTGGCAGAAGCTAGGGATGATGGTAAGAACATTAAAATAGTTACTCGAGGAGGAGCCAAGATGGGAGCTGATGCAGTAAAACATGATCCAGTTCAACACCAATGGATCAAGAAGAACACTAAGCCACATAAGCATTTTGACGCGTAGAAAGAAAATGAGACATTTATGGAGGCCATATAGGAGATTCTAAAGAGAACAATGTTTATACATAAATTGCAAAGCAAACTCAGGATCATCCAATTTATGAGATGCCACCCTTAATGGATCACACTAGAAAAGGACAACTTTCAGAGAAAGTAAGTAACCTAAATACTTTCCTGCAGTCATGTGTAAAGGTATTGAATGATCCATCATCCATCAAGGTATTACAAAACTTGCTAGAAAGATGAAACATAGAAGTAGAAGGGAAGTTAGAACAAAATATAGTTAATCATTTCCATACAATGAGAAGAACAAGTAGGGAATTCAGGTTAAATGCCAACATTGGGGATTTCAATATGGGAGATGTAATACTTGATTTAGGATCTGAAGTGAATGTCTTACCTAAGAAGACATGACAGTGTATGGGGGAACCCACATTATGGTATTCACATCTACAGTTGAAATTAGCAAATCAGCATAGAGTGTTACCAATTAGAAGACTTAAATGTGTGATAGTAGACTTGGATGGACTACGCACTGTGGAATATTTCGAAGTTATATAAATGGTGGATGGAATAACACCCTACCCAACATTACTTGGATTGGAATGGGAGTTTGATAACCAGGTTTTGATCAACCTTAAGACATGAAAAATGAGATTTGAATCAGGTGAGTACAAAGTGATTGCACCATTGGACCCCTAAGAAGGAGAAAGGTTTGTAGAGGCGACATGTTTGGACTTGGAAGAAATAAATCAGCTATATAAGACTACCGCACGAGAAGAAGATTATGTCAACCGAAATCCAAATGGGGTACTCAACTAGAGAAGCATTATATTGTGTGCCTTAGACTCAAAGACAGGTATAGAGATAAGGGAACCTCCCACTTTTCATGGTTTGAACGACCTAGAAGAATTATTGACAAACTATGAAGAAGAAGTTTTTCAAAAATCAGAGGTCATTATCCCTAGATATTTCACTAAAGTCAAAACTTGCAAGATGGTGGGGTGCACACAAGGAAACAATTCAAGACTAGTATCAGTGTAAATATTTATTGTGCATTATATTTGGCAAAAAACAAGGGAACAATACATTGAAAAAATATGATGGGCGAGGAAGACAAGCTGAGCACATAGAGAAGTGAAGAGCACAATAGAGGTTGACACCAACAGAAGAATGGCCTCATTACTTTATTCATACATTGGAATGGATACTAGGGAACTCTTACATAGAACAGGAATTGCGTAGAGGCACTGCAAAATGGACAATATTACAACAACATTTGGTGGTAACCTTCTCATTTGAGCATGAGAACCCCAATATCAGTTCATTCCTGAAGATGATACAAGGAATTGTATATTTTGAGGAACCTGAGGTGGAAACTATCAATATCAAAATAAATAGATAGTAAAGCACTTACTCTCATGTTACCATGTCACAGAGGAAGCACCAGAAGAAGATGATCTACGAAACATTCAGATAAAATATATTGAAGGTGAGAGAGAGGTGGAAGGTCCATCTCTAGAGTCAGAGGCATTTTCTACACCAATTAAGGTCAAGAAAGTCAGCAGTGGGACATAAGAAAACCACAAAAGGTGATGCATACCCCCTTCTCTCCTAAGCGTTGTGCGACCTCCCGATCAAGGATATTCAATTCTGAGTCGAATTGCCTCTCTGAGACATTAATCCTCTCCCTTATTAATTGACATAGACCCTTCTTGTCATCTAGTGAAGGCTCTATGGTACCCGCAACCCCTTTCTTGGCGCTACTGAACTCACAGGTTTCAGGCACAAGATCCTCTCCCATTATCCCTTTCCATCATATGACCTCAAGTTATGTCCTTGCGTAGACACACGATTGCAGGGAAGACAAGAGTGGGTTGGGATAAAACTACTTTTCACCCTAAAATTCACCTTGAGCCACCACATGTCCTTTTTCCAAAACTGTGGTCTCGATTGCAGTCTACCCTCAAATTTTTAAAAATCATGCATCTTATGTCCCTGCAATGTGAGGTGACCGTCGATCTCATGATCTTGACAATTCTTATAAACAAACGAATGAGATCTACCTTTATGGAAACCAACAGTCCAGATTTACCTCTCCCATATCGATGACTATGATCTCTGCAGTTCTTCGGACTTTGGGTTTTTCAAGTCTCAAACTTGACTCCCCCTTGAAATATGTCGAATTCTCCCATGCGTCCTCTTGAATCGGACGATGGGGATTTTCTTCGAACAATCCGATGATCAATGTTTTCTTCGAGCCTTTACTTGAAATCCATAGATTCACGCCACCTATTCTCTAGATCTGGTGGTTCAGATCTACTTCGGACAATCCGACGACCAACGCTTACTTCAGGTCTTTGCCCAGAATCCACAGATTCATGCCACCTTTCATATGGATCTAACGATTGAGATTCACTTCGTCTCTCCAGCTTTATAGGCTTCGAGAGTTTCAATTCTCAACTGAAAACTCTCGAAGTGATTTCTCTGGAGTCCACGATCGATTGCCACGTATCCCTCTGGAGTTGATGGTCTAGATCTCCTTCGGTGACTTCACTACCTCCTTGTCCCCAAACTTCTGAAGTTGTGGATCTCGCGCCACCTATCCTTCTTGATGATGGATGGTCCCAAATTACTTTGAGACTTCAAAACTTTGGTAATTTTAGTCTCTTCTAAGGTTGGCGTACCTTTCTTTGATCAGACGACTGTTAGTATTCTGAACTATGATCCAATGGTTGTTGTCACTCTTCCTCATGAGATTTCGAATTCCTCTGACTTAAAAGATTTTCTAATTATTCAAAGGCCTCGAACTTTGTTCCTCCTACGAGTCTGCCTCTTCGACCTCGTCTTCACTTCTGGGAAGTGTCATTCCTTTTGAGCTTTCTCTCCTTCTACTCCTTTGAATCCTTAAAGATCCCCTTCCATACTTAATCAAATTTTGAATATGTGCACTCCTTGCAACAAATTCTTACACAAGGATTGAGTTCTTGCGGATGACTATGCACACCTTCCAATAGTCACTTTGCACTCCTTGCAAAGGAAACTTTACACTATCTCTTCTGAGCTTATGAGTCGAAACTAACTCTGTCAATGCACTCCTTGCGGACTGTGTGCACACCTTTCACAGAATTGACAAAGAGAAATGTTTGAAATTTATATAAACATTTCAAAACTACATACACTCGTAACTAGATTCAGTCATTCATGAAAACGACAATAACAGGGAATTGTAAAACAATCACAACACCACACATTAAATAAATTTTCCTTTGTTATATTCATTCAAACATAAAAATGGCTACACCTATGACCAAAACAACAACTAAAAACTCATAAATTTGCTACTAACTCATAGCAACCTCATTTGGGCATACAAAACCTCTATTTATCTCGGAGAGTTCTAAGGGTTCCCCCCGACTATTCATCTACTCCAAAATGAAAACCTAACTTATATCTAAGTTCATTTACATTCAAGACTAGGAGTGAAACTCCCAGATCAATCGTGATCATTCCCTTCCAAGTGTTTGATCTTCTTCCATTTTTCAATCAGATCCAAAAGATTCACAGTAACTGCTAGCATTTTAATATTATGAAATGATTCCCAGGCGTGGAGTTATCTTTCCATGCATGCTTGATGACGATGCTCCTTCATCATACTCCCCTGGGAAAAATTTCATGGAATCCTGTCCATGAGCTCCTGCACTGACTTTCCATGCTTCTGGATATAAATTTCATTTTCCCAACTGGCATCTTCTATTGGGTGTCCCTTCCACTTGACCAGATATTCAAAATAGTTCTTTCTCTTGGTCTGCTTGTCAATCCTCTGATCAACGATCTTCTCCATTTGTCATTTTTCTGCTATGGTAATTTGTTTCTCCCATTGAATCATCTCTTGATCTTCTAAACCCCATGTTTCATATTCCCTATAAGGATACAGGTCTGAAATGTTGAATATAGGTGATATGCCCACATCATCTGGAAGCTCAATCTCATAGAAATTTTCATCAAACTTCCTTAATATCTTGCATGGCCCTGATTTCTTCATCTTTAACTTGTTATATGTTCCCCTAGGGAACCTTTCTTTCCTGAGATGTGCCAGAACCTGATCTCCTACTTCAAATTGAAGTTCCCCGCGATGTTGATCAACTCTATGCTTGTACTCTTGGCTAGAGATCTGCAACTATCCTCTGATATAGCTATGGAGATTCTTCATTTCTGCAGCAAAATATTTTTCTCCAGCACTTCTGATCTCACTCTGTTCCAAGTCTCTCAACTTAGATACTCCCCTTGGTTGCATTCCATACACTATTTGGAATGGGATCTTTCCAGTGCTCTTGTTTGGTGAGTCATTTTATCCAAATTATTCTTGTGGAAGAATCTGATCCCACTGATTTTGATGCTCAGTGACTAGACTCCTCAATAAATTTCCCAAACTTTTGTTTACCACCTCAATCTGTCCATCTATCTGAGGGTGATAAGTTGAGTTGAAGGAAAAATCTGTCCCGAACTTCTTCCATAGTGTTCTCCAGAAATGACCAACAAATTTAGTGTCTCTGTCTGAGACAATACTCCTGGGTAGTCCATGAAGTGTCACAACTTCCTTGGAAAACAAATTTGTGACATGTGTCACATCACTAGTCTTCTGGCATGGGATAAAGTGTGCCATATTTGAAAATCTATCAACCACCAAAAATATGGAATCACATTCTCTTTGCGTTCATGGTAGTCCCAACACAAAATCCATGCTTATTTCATCCCAAGGCCTCTCTGGTACTGGAAATGGTTGATACAATCCAATGTTCTATATTTTACCCTTTGCATGTTGGCAGATTCTACATATGTTCACAAATTTTATCACTTATGTTCTCATGCCTGGCCAATAGTATGAAATCTCAACTATGCAAATGTTTTATCATGTTTGAAATGTCCAACCAATCCTCCACTATGATTTTCCTTCAAAAGGTTATCCCTCATTGAGCATTTTGGTATGCACAACTGATTTCCCTTGAACAACAATCCCTCTTGAATCATATACTTTGTCCACTAGCTCTTGTCTCTCATCACAGTATTTTCACATGCTTTGTATGCTTCCTTGAAATTTGGATCATCAAAATACATATCCTTCAGGTGTTCAAACCCCAAGGTCTTCACCTGAAATTCCTACAGAATCAAACATCTCCTGCTTAATGAATCAACAACTTTGTTAGCATTCCCAACAATATGTTTTATGACAAAAGTAAAATTCTGCATAAACTCAATCCACTTTGCATGCCTTTGATTCAATTTTTCCTGTCTGGTTATGAATTGTAAATCTTGGTTGTTGCTATAGAAGACAAATTCTTGTGGAACAAGGTAATGTCTTCATTTCTTAAAGGCTTGAATTATGGCATAAAAATCCTTATCATATGTGGAGTATTTTCTCTTGGTCTCATTCCGATTCTCACTGAAATAGGCAACAAGCCTATTGTCCTCACTCAAAACTTCTCCAATTACAGCTCCACTTGCATCACATCTCACTTGAAATGTCTTTCCAAAATTTGGTAAGCCTATAATTGGTCATTCTATTATTTTCTCCTTCAGTATATTGAAGCAACTCTCGGCCTCCTATATCTATTTAAAAGACTTGTGCCTCTTCTTCATTGTATCCATCATTGGTGCACAAATCCCACTGAAATCTCTGATGAACTTCCTATATAAACTCACTAATACATGGAAGATTCTTACCTTAAACATACTCCTTGGTGATGGCCATTCTTTGATTACATTCACCTTCTATGGATCCATCTTCAGTTCATTTGAAGAGATCACAAAACCCAAGTAAATGAGTTATGTCTTCATAAAAAATGACTTCTTCAGGTTTATCAACAACTTCTCCTGTTGTAATCTCCTCATCACTAGTGTCGAGTGTCTCAAATGATCCTCTTTAGTCCTGCTAAGGACCAATATATCATCCAAATATACAACATTAAACTTGCCAATGAAATCTTTTAGTATTTCATTCATCAACCTCATAAAAGTACTTGGGGCATTTGTTAATACAAAAGGCATAATAAGCCACTCATACAAGCCTTCATTTGTTTTAAATTTTGTCTTCCACTCATCACCTTTTCTTATTCTTATTTGGTGATATCCACTTTTCAAATCTATCTTAGAAAAGAAATTTGCTCCACTTAAACAGTCCATTAAATCATCCATTATTGAAAAAGGGAATCTATACCTGATGGTGATCTTATTAATGGATCTTAAGTCTGTACACATTCTCCATCCTCCATCCTTCTTTGGACTCAACACCGTTGGAACTATGCATGGACTCAATCTCTCTCTGACCAAACCATTGTCTAACAATTCCTGGACTTCGTTCTTCACCTCCTCATTCTCTTGAGGTGTCATTCTATATGTTGCTTTGTTTGGCAGACTTTCTCCTGGTATCAAATCAATATGATGGATGATACTTCTGATGGGTGGCAATGCATTATGTAGCTCATCCACCACTATGTCAGCAAAATTATCCAACAATTCCTGAACTTCTTCAGGTAAATCATCCATAGAAGTACTTGTAAGGATAACTCTGTGTTTCCTCACCACAAAAAATTGCATCTCCTATTATTTCTTGTCTTCTTTTAGGAGTTCCTTCCCGCTCATGAGAAGTATGCTTATGCTAGCTTCCTCTTTCACTTTCTTCTCTTGTATTGGCAGCAACATGTGTGTCCTACCATTCTTCTCCAAGGTGTATGTATTCTTCCTCCCATCATGAATGACATTCATGTCAAACTGCCATGGTCTTGCCAACAAGATATGACATACATCCATTGGAATTACATCACATAGAATTTCATCTCTATATCCTCCTATCTTAAATTCAACAAGGCATTTCTTAGTAACCATTACCTGGTGTCATTTCTACAACCATGAGACTTTGTATGGTTTCGATTGTGCAGTTGTCTCCAACTCCAATTTCTCCACCATCTGTGTAGATACTAAGTTATCAGTGCTCCCACTGTCAATTATCACCTTGCATACTCTATCATTAGTCTTGCAAGTTGTGATGAATAGACTATTCCTCTGCACTAGCTTTTCAACCTTTGCCTCAGGTTTTAAGAGAACCTTTCTGAACATCGGGGATGTTCCATCCTCTTCTCCTTCTCCTTCAACTTTCCTTCTTTGTGATTATGAAATGTGACCTTCACCTCCTCCTTATTTCTTTTTCTTGGGAAATTCCCAAGACACGTTCCTTATATTTCCATAGGTATAGCACCTTACTTCTCCTCCTTTGCTTCTTCCCCTTCCTCTAGAAGAACTTCTTCCACCACCCTGTCTTCCTTGGGAACTTACTCCTCTTTTTGAGTGATTGTGTGGTTTCTCAGTCTTGTCTTTGGATATATGTTCCTTGTCATGGGAAAATACCTTGCCTTTGTTTGGGGTTAGGCTCCTACCTCTTCCTCGTTGGTTTTATTTTCTGGCCAACTTATCTTCTTCCTTTAGTGCAAGCTGATAAGGATCCTCCACTGTCCTTACTGACATCATGATAATCTCATCCTGGATTTTGTACCTCACGCCATTTATATACCTGACAACTTTTTCTTCATCTTTCTCTCTTTGTCCAGTTCTGATGTTCATCTTGTAGAACTCCCCTGTGTACTCTTTAACTATCATACCCTTCTATCTCAGGTTCTTTAGCTTCCTCGACAGATTGATCTGATAATATTTGGGCATGAATTTAGCCTTCAACTTGGCTACCATTCTGTCCCAATTCTTTATATTTTGTTTGCCTTATTCTTTATTCTTTATCTTCATATTTATCTAAGTTCAGTTACATTCAATACTAGGAGTAAAACTCCCATATCACTCGTGAACATTTGCTTCCAAGTGTTTGATCTTCTTCCATTTTTCAATCATCTTCGAAAGATTCACAGTAACTGCCAGCGTTTTAAGATTCTGAAATGATTCATAGGCACTGAGTTGTCCTACCACGCGTGCTTGTTGACGATGCTCCGGCATCAAAAGGGAAATAATTGGATACTAATGGGATGAGAAAACACTATAAAGGATAGCATAATTACTACTTGAATACAATGACCTATTTCCAGTGACCTTTACAGAGATGAAAGGCATAGCAGGTGAGTTGGATGAGATGAATATACCCCTAAACCCAGATTTTATACCTGTTAGATAGAGACCTCACTGAATATGGTATATATGAAAAAAGTGAAAGAAAAACTTGACCGAATGCTAGAATCTATTATCATAGAGCTAGTGGAAGAATCCAAATAAATCAGTCCCATGGTAGTTTAGGAAAAGAAACAAGGGGGAATACAAATTTGTGTAGATCGAAGGAAATTGAATGATGCTTTCTTACATGATCCTTTCCCTACCACTTTTACATATGAGATCTTGTATAATGTTGGAGGCCAGGAAGCATATTCATTCACAGATGGATTCTCAGGTTATCATCAGATTAAAATAGCTCCAGAAGATAGGCATAAGACTACATTTTCTACAAAATGGGGATCCTATCCATATAAAGTTATTCCCTTTGGAATGAAGAATGAGCCAAATATATTTTCAAGGGTGGTCATAGCTTCATTTAAGGATTTCATCATAAGTTCATAGAGGTACATTTGGATGAATGGACTATTTTTAGTCTTTTGAAAGGTCATGTAGAATTATTAAGACTAATGTTGGACAGGTCTAGGCAATGCCAGATCTCATTAAGCATCAAGAAATTTATTTTGATCACACCTTTGGGGATATTGTTAGGACCCGTCGGATCTTTTAATGACTTATGGTTGAGTTTTAATTTTGCATGCGTTAATTAACCATTTGAGAAACTTAGTGAAAGAATGAGGAAATAAGAGGAATTATGATAGCGATATATACATTTGTAGATCTGAAATGAAAGAATAAACAACAAACCATAACACACAGATTGATAACAGAGTTCGGCACAACTTTGCCTACGTCTCCGGGCCTTTTTCTCTGTGGGGGAGGATTCTTTATTTCTACTCAAAAGCTCAAAAGTACATCGCTGCAATGCCAAATGGCTACAAGACTAATCTGGTCATGTTCTTCCAGATCTCTAGAACCATGCAAAGAAAATGACACGCAAAACGGACGTCCGGAGCTCCCAGAAATGATCCGACAGCGTCTCCTCCTCAAAAGCTTCTATACCTCAATATGGCTTTGCCTTGGTTTCCCCTCAGCATAATTCTGCTCTGAATGCCCTCAAAGCTATCCCCTAGCCTCAAACAGGCAATTGGTTATATAGCTGGGAAGTTGGTTACTCATCTCCAACTTCCTCCCAAAATTTAGGCTCCAAAACTACCCAATAACTCCCAAAAATGGAGAAATTACATTAAAAATAGGTTTAACATTAATTAAAACCCAAAAAGTAGTTTTAAAACCCACTTTATAACTAAATTTTGGGCTTTATCCCCTCCATCCGCATGCGCGCCCCTTTGAATGGTCATATGCTACCATGTGGCCATGCGCTAGCCCAAAGGCTAAGCGCGGGCCACCCCTGTTAGCTCCTGGTCCTATTGGTATGTCGCATAGGCCCACGGGCTAGTGCCATAACTATTTAACCACGCTCCAAATCTCCGTTTACATGGTCACATGTTAATGTAATACAACCACGGGCCAAGGCTAAGCCTCGGCCCGACCCCTGAGCCAACATACACATAATCAAACTTAAATAAATATCGTATCATATGATTGTCAAGAAACATAGCATGGCACATTGGTTAGTCAGACTTTGATAAGCCTTTGGTAAAGGGGAAGGTCACTGGTTCGAATCCGGTCGATTACAAAAACTTTTGATTAACAAACCAAAACCAAATAGACCAATACCGGGGTGCCACGTGGCAGCCCGTGATTGGGCCATGTGGCACCCAATCACTTGCCAATTAAACTCCACATGTCAGCAAATGATTCGACCAGATGCTTGTCACCTGTCGACCGTACTGCCACATCAACCTTGCCACGTTATCCCTGCCATAAGGCTCTGTCACCTGCCACGTCATTTGTGCCACATGTCACCCTTCCTGTGGTGACACGTGTCACCTCCGGATAGGTCCATCCGTACTCCCAAATGTCCAAATCTGCCTGCCACGTGTCACTACTTGAGGCTGCCACATGTCGCCTGTACGGGCCTGCCACATCAGTGTACGAACATGCCACGTCAACGTCCGTACGGACTGTACGGACTGCACAGTCAACAATATTTTTGCCTGTTTGACTTTTCGGACAAAATGCGATATCTTGTCCATACGGAGCCTATTTGAAAAATTAAATATACCACCAGAATCAAGAAGACGAGATGGACGCAATGGCACCAGTTTCATCGCATTCCGAGCACTTTCATTTTTGAGCATTTTTCAAGCCCTATCAGGCTTATGGATCCGATTTCGGATCACGCCTCCCCACAATAAGACCTTTTGGTCCCCAAAAGGTTACTGACTAGTCAACAAGCTCGGGATAGGCCACATGGATTTCTCTCTGTCTCTGAACTCTATCCTGTGTACCTGTCTCATCAAGATCAACTGTAACACAATCATGACAACTGACAGTATATTGTTAGCCATTTGAACCCTGTTACATCTTACTGAAGCCACTATAATCCATGTAGAAAACATTGCTAATGACAGCATCAAAAAGATGACTGCAAATGAGCTGATATACTTGAAATATCTGCACGACATGAGCTTATCTTGAAGTAACTTATGATTGATTTTCCTTTCAAAAACCATATCTTGTTCTTGCTTAAGATCAATTACTTCATTTGAAACAATTATTGGTTTGTTGCATACTTGCACTGCATTTGTTAATTGTTCCATTGTTTGAAGTGTTTTATTTGCTTTAACACGATGAGCATGAACCACATAATCATGACCTGCTTTAGTCAATTGGTATTGATTCTTTGTCCTGTAGAAGATTGCCTTACGATCAAATAAGTATGGACTACCTAAGATCATTCCACATTCTCTTAACGACACAACATCACAAGTTACTTCGTCCACATACTTAGATGAAATTGCAAATTTGATTGTGCA
>ML784242.1:16546-59238 GCA_009831015.1 Picea engelmannii | reverse complement strand
CTCAAATCCAAACGTCAACTAGCTCTGATACCACTTGATTCGTAGGATCTTTTAATGACTTATGGTTGAGTTTTAATTTTGCATGCGTTAATTAACCATTTGAGAAACTTAGTGAAAGAATGAGGAAAGAAGAGGAATTATGAAAGGCATATATACATTTGCAGATCTGAAATGAAAGAATAAACAACAAACCATAACACGCAGATTGATAATGGAGTTCGGCACAACTTTGCCTACGTCTCCGGGCCTTTTTCTCTGTGGGGGAGGCTTCTTTATTTCTGCTCAAAAGATCAAAAGTAAATCGCTGCAATGCCAAATGGCTACAAGACTGATCTGGTCATGTTCTTCCAGATCTCTAGAACCATGCAAAGAAAACGACACGCAAAACGGACGTCCGAAGCTCCCAGAAATGATCCGACAACGTCTCCTCCTCAAAAGCTTCTCTGCCTCAAAATGGCTTTGCCTTGGCTTCTCCTCAGCATAATTCTTCTCTGAATGCCCTCAAAGCTGTTCCCTGGCCTCAAATAGGACTTGGTTATATAGTTGGGAAGTTGGTTACTCATCTCCAACTTCCTCCCAAAATTTAGGCTCCAAAACTACCCAATAACTCCCAAAAATGGAGAAATTACATTAAAAATAGGTTTAACATTAATTAAAACCCAAAAAGTAGTTTTAAAACCCACTTTATAACTAAATTTTGGGCTTTAGCCCCTCCATCCGCACGCGCCCCCCTTTGAATGGTCATATGCTACCATGTGGCCATGCGCTAGCCCAAAGGCTAAGCGCGGGCCACCCCTGTTAGCTCCCAGTCCTATTGGTATGTGGCATAGGCCCACGGGATAGTGCCATAACTGTTTAACCACACGCCATATCTCCGTTTACATGGTCACATGTTAATGTAATACAACCACGGGTCGGGGCTAAGCCCCGACCCGACCCTGCGCCAACATACACATAATCAAACTTAAATAAATATCATATCATATGATTGTCAAGAAACATAGCATGGTGCATTGGTTAGTCAGAATTTGATCAGGCTTTGGTAAAGGGGAAGGTCACTGGTTCGAATCTGATTGATTACAAAAATTTTTGATTAACAAACCAAAACCAAATAGACCAATACCGGGGTGCCACGTGGAAGCCCGTGATTGGGCCACGTGGCACCCAATCACTTGCTAATTAAACGCCATGTGTCAGAAAATGATTCGACCACATGCTTGCCACTTGTCGACCATACTGCCACATCAAACTTGCCACGTCATCCCTGCTGTACAGCTCTGTCACCTGCCACGTCATCCGTGCCACGTGTCACCCTTCTAGTGGTGACACGTGTCACCTCCGGATAGGTCCATCCGTACGCCCAAATGTCCAAATATGCCTGCCACATGTCACTAGCCGAGGCTGCCACATGTCACCTGTACAGACCTGCCACATCAGCGTATGGACATTCCACGTCAGCGTCCGTACGGACTGTACGGACTGCACAGTCAGCAATTTTTTTGCCTGTTTGACTTTTCAGACAGAATGCGATATCTTCTCCATACGGAACCCATTTGACAAAGTAAATATACCACCAGAATCAGGAAGACGATACAGACGCAATGGCACAGGTTTCGTCGCATTCCAATCACTTTCATTTTTTAGCATTTTTCAAGCCCTATCAGGCTTCTGGATCCAATTTCGGATCAATGTGATATGTAAACAAGGGTTATTGGTTGACCCTACTAAAATTGTTTTAATTTTGAACTTACCCCCACCAAATTTAGTGTGTTATCTAAGAGCCACACTTGGACATACAGGGTACTACAAGAACTTTATCAAGGGGTATGCATAGATTAATGCGTCGATGGAATTTTTTTTTAAGAAGGACACCAAATTTTAGTCGAACGAGGATTATTAGCAAGGATTAGATACATTGAAGGAGAAGATTGTGACAATGCCTATTTTAGTGTTTCCCAATTGGGAAATAAATTTCATGTACATGTAGATGCATTAGCAATAGCACTTGGAGAAATTTTGGCATATCCAAGAGTAGGTGACTTAGATAATCCTATAGCTTTTGCAAGAAAGAAGTTATCAAAATCATAACATAATTACAACACAACATAAAGAGAATTTCTATCCATGGTGTATGCACTACAAAAATTCAGACACTACTTATTGGGAAATCACTTTAAAATGTTTGCAGATCATTCTTCCCTCAAATATATAATAAATAAGATAGTGTTGGGGGGGAGGATATGTAGATGGATATTGTTGTTCCAGGATTTGATTTTGAATAAATAGTTAAACCAGGGAAACTGAATGCAGGACCAGATCACTTATCAAGGATCACCAATGCAGAAGAACCTACAAACTTAGAATACAAATTCCTTGATGCGCAATTATTTTTAGTTCATATGGCTGATGAGTACTTTGTTGATATCATTGAATTCTTGAGCACAGGAGTTGCGCCAATGGAATTTAATACTACACAAAAGAAAAACCTGGTAGTTAGAGCTGCAAACTATCAACTAATTGCAGGTCATTTATACAAGCTAGGTACATGTAGCATTTTAAGAATGTGTGTGATGGAGAATGAACGAGCCATGGTTCTAGTAGAATCTCATGAAGGTATAACTGGAGGACACTATGCAGGAAAGGCTACAACACAGAAAGTGTTGTGCGTAGGTTTATGGTGGCCAATAGTTCATAAGAATGAAAAAGAATATTGCCATAAATGTGATGTCTATCAGAGAGTTGGAAAATGAAACAGGAGGGATGATATTCCCATAAGATCCCAAGTAACTCTTCATGTATTTGACAAGTGGGAAATAAATTTTTTTAGATCTATTAATCCATCGGAAAGAAGGTCAGGAGAAAGATACATCATTACATCGATAAAATATTTAACGAGATGGGTAGAAGAAATATCGGTCAAGGATTGTAGTGTAGATACAACGGTAGCAGTAGGTGATTACAATATTTAGATGTCCCATGATTTTGATGAGTGACCAAGGAACCCATTTTATTAATAGTACCATATAGGCTATGAATGAGGAGTTTTATTTCTATCACCAGAAGAGTACAACATATCATCCTCAGGAAAATGGGATAGTATAAGATTTCAACAATATTTTGGAGAATACCTTGAAAAATATTTGTAATGTGAACATAGATTATTTGGATTTAAAAATACAAGTAGTATTATGGGCATGCAGAACTACATGCAAGAAGTTGACAGGACAAACACCATTCATATTTGTGTATGGAAAAGAACCAGTGGTGCCATTTAGTTTTTTTTTACCTAGTCTGTACGTGGCAGCAATTATAAATATGAAAGAAAGAGGTGCAATAAAAGAAAGGTTAAGTCAACTTATGGAACTGGAAAAAGATAGGATTCTAGCAGGGTTCCGCCAAGAAGTATAGAAAGAAAGGGACAGAACCTGGCATGAAAGAAACATAAATAAGAAGAGATTTAAGGAGGGAGATCTAGTTCTCCTCTATGAAAACAAATATTTGTGACATCTCGGTAAGTTCATAATGCATTGGCTAGGGCCATATGAAGTGATGTATGTCATACATGGACGATCTGTGTAGCTAAAGGACTTGATAGGAACATAAATGCAAGTAATGGTGAATGGTAGTTGAATGAAACTGTATAGTGACAATCGACTTAGTAACTCTCAATAGTTGCACTACATCAAGTAGAATTTTACATATTGTAAATAGTAGGAGCTAAAAGAAGAAAAAGGAAGATAAAAAAAGAAAAATGAAGAAAAATCCAAAAATAAGTAATTAGGAGGAATATGTTATTCAGGAATGATAGCAACCAACAATTTGTGTGAAATAATTTGGAAGACTCTACGTAGGGAAAATTGGACACTGCACAAATGACCGGAAAAAATGAAAAATCAGAGAAAACATTAATGATCGGATCTATAAAAAGGGAAACTTATGGGAAAGTTATACACTTAGTGATATTTGAGCAAATAGAGAGATGAAGAGTGAAAACTAGATGAAATCATGTGAGGAAGATATAAATTGGCCACTAAACATATAGTATGACACCCCAGGGCGATACGTTAAGGTTACTCAACAATCTGGAAGAAGGAAGGAAAGAATGACAGAGTTCGAGGATGTTGTGGAATTGGAAGACCTCACAACCTTGGAAATAGATTTGATCAGCCCAACCAAGGTAGAGGAGGAAACATCAATGACTGCAAAAGTAGAAATGGATCAGAGCTCAGAAAAACCCATTAGCAGCGCAAACCCTAAACCGGAAAAACCTGCAAATCCTAAGGTTATGAAGGGACAACAATAGACACATGACGCATATGAGGTTTTGGTCTAGCATATTACAATCCATCTAGAGACTGAAGTAGAGGAAGATGAATGAAAAAAATAGTAGAAAAAGGCCACCCAACTATCTACCATTGGATGCAGCAGATATCCCACTACCTTACATCCTGGATGTCATACTCACAATGAAAGATATGACGGGGAAAATGTCTAATATGAGATATGATGACCATGATGATAAATACACAGTGAATTTTCCAGGCCTTGCACAGGAGAATTATTTGGAGGATAAGGGGGAGATAGGACCCCTAGGAAAACCCATATTGGAGCTCGAGTAGTGGATAATAGGGCTATATAATTCGGGTATCATGAACCTGCTATATATACTGCATTTTAGGCATAGTAAAAATGTTGGCCTTTGTGTTAAACAACTCTTGGCTAGGGTACATGGAGGTATCCTGTGGATGGATAGAAGGGTCCCCATTGGCATTGCTTTGATTGCCAAAGTTATAGGGTTTCCCACTAGTGGCGCACAACCCGAAGATTACCTAAAGAATAGAGCATGAGAAAAGTAAATTGTAGAGTAAGTGAAAGAATGGTTTGGAAAAAATAGGGGGAACCAGGGTATAGTCATAAAAGACATCAACGAATCTACAATGACGTTCACCAGTAATTTAATGGCATGAAAATTATTGAGGAAGTGCACAAAGGAAGAGGCCCCAATAGGATTCATAGCAGTAGATGTGCAGTGTGCAAACAAAGTGATGTTTAGCTAGGCACCATACTTGTTAAATCCATTTTTTATTGACTACATAGATGCACAAGATCATGGAACTGAGTTCCATTATTCCTGGCTCCTCGTACTCGTAGCTTTGGTAGGTTGGTAGGAACCAAAGTTCTCAGCGTTTGTAGATAGGCAGGGGAAATTCTATGTAGCGAGATAGGAAATCCTCTGCCAAACTAAGGACAATAAGAATCAACAAGCAAACAACATAGTGTTTTCCATGTTTTTGTAGCAAATGCAACAGAAAATAACAAATGTGTGGAGGATTCCTATTGAGGTGGTCTAGTTGAACAAAGGGATTTCCTGGTTTAAGGAATCCAAACATCACATGTGGATGTAGGATAGAAGGGACCCGAAGAAAAAGTGCTTGGAAATGTGATACTACACATCAAGGGAAGAGGTCAGCTGGATTGTCAAAGACTAGCCCATGCAGTGGAAGGTGCCATCAATAAATAAAGGATCCAAACCAAAGGAGAAATCAGAGGAAGGCACATCTAAAAAGACAAGTAGTCTAGCTGAAAACACTAGAAATGATGTAGAGCGTGCTAAATCTTCATGAGGCGGCGCAACAATGAAAAACACTAATAATAAGGAAACAATGTCACAGGTAGAAGTAAAGGGAGATTATAAGAATGGAGAAACCTCTTGTCCTGAGGAGGAGGATGCACAAAATAATAAGAGTGAGGCATAGACCTCATAGAATAAGAGAACTATAACACAGGAGGAAACATGGAATAAAATGAAATATCATAAGGAGCCTCTAGTAATCACAATTAGAGAGGACGATGTCAAGTTAGTGGTAGAAAAAGTCCAAGACATATGAGAATATGTAGTATGCATAGTAGAGGTGCAAAGGGAGGATATCATGGCTAAGATGGTGGAAGTCCATGATACTCTACAAACACTGCAGATTCCTACAACACATTAATTTACAACACAATAGACAAATAAGACACAACAACAACTTACGCAGAAGGAATAAGGAGAAACAATTTAGAAAGTGGTGAAGGGCAGCGACACCTTCAAGGTCACATAGCATATGCTGAGAATTAATGAGGAGACAACAAAGAGGCTAGTTAGGGACATAGACCAACTTGATATGGTTATGGCACAGATAACTACAAATGAACTATATGGACAACAACAAAGTGTGATGCATGAAGTCCAATCCAAACCCCGCACAGATGCTACTAACTTGGAAATTGGTAGGGAGGTTACAAAAGTGTTACAAATTACTTGTGATCAGTTGACCATGGAGAAAAAGGAGGAGAAGAGACACAAAGAAAAATTAGAAAAAGGACTGACATAAGTCTATAACAATATACCATACTATGGGCAGGAGCCAGAAATCACACCAAAAGGAAAATTTCATAGGATCGCATAGGCCGTGGAGAAATAAAAATAGGAGATGATAGAGGTAATGGAAAAAATGACTCCTACTACACCCCCAAAATTTAGATATCGAAGAGAACAGGAGGCTATTGCACACATCGACAATATTTTGTAGGAATATAAGGTCGTGGAAGAACTATATGATATGGTTGTTCAAATGTGGACCATCATGGAAGAACATGATAAAATACAACAATTGGACCAGAAGAAAGAGAAGATAATTTCACACATTCAGGACTTAAAGCAACAACAAAAGGAAATGGCCATCCTAGAGAGGATGAGAAGTGTGTAGGATATGAAGAACCTGCAGGCAGATATGAAGGTCGCACAAGCTAACAAGCAAGCAAGATAGGCTCAATTGGAGTCATTACAATAGGAAGCAGAGATGATGATAGAAAAACTACAAGCAAAGAAAGGGAAATAGACAAAATACATGAAGAATGCAAATAAGTGTTGGAAGAGCACATTATAGTGAAAAGTGTGGAAAAGATGGCAGAGTAGAGAACACAAGTTAAATAGAAAGTCACTCAATTAGAAAAGGTGTTCCATGAGTTGAAGCTATCCATCTAGAATGTAAACTAAGGTTGAGTGGCTTGGAACGAACCACATGTTAGTCTTGGGGGCCTGTTGGCACATGCCTATTTTGGGAGAGAAAAGCCTATTTTTGTGTGTGCACCATACGTGGAGGAAAATCAGCATGCGAAAGATGGAGGAAAAGTTGAATGCCAAAGACCAAACAAAAGCAATGTGGCATTCATGCAAACAACCCTAGCCATGTTAAGGTTAGGGTTTTTGACATGAATGTAATGGCAATGAGACAATAAAATAGTGTAAATAAAGATCTATAAGGTCTAGTAGTAGTTGGTCAAGGAGATATAGTTTGGTATGAATAATCTAGTGAATAGGTTTTTGAGGGTTAAATCATATCCTACGAATCCTGGTGTGGTCTAGTCTACTTCATGGAGGGTACTTACCCTACTTTTTTATTGTAAGCCTAAAGAATGTAATGCACACAACGCATATTTTGCATAATGATGAATAAAAGAGAAGAAGAGACATATCTTTGTGGACATAGCCCCAGGGGGTGAACCATGGTAAACCTGTTGTGTTAATGTGTCTAAATGGGTGTTTTAATGTTTATGCTATTTATTGGTTAAATAATGGATGTTTACCGGAGATTATAACAACATGCTTGCATACTTTGATTAATTAATGACTACTAGATTTAAATGAATGGATAATAACGGTGATGCATGAGGAACAGGGACATATAACAGTCCCACTCCTTTCCTTGACTATAGCCATTTGATTCTTCCAGTCCCTCTTAATATATATCGAGTGAGACTATGTTGTGCACTATGTGTGCAGTGTTGTTTTCTGGTTTACTAGGATGGTCGATAGCTTGAGGGTTTTTCTAGAAACCTTTGAAATCTAAACCTGGTCCAGGCCAAACATCCAATGTTACCTTTTTACTTTTGATATATCCTTCTATATTGAGGGTTTTAGGAGTGATAATTCCACCCAATGCATGACAAGATATATTGGGAGTCATCTCTTTAGAATAAATCTCTTATACATCTTCATCTTGAGATGGTTCGTGTTCATGTTCTCCTTCCTCTTCACAATATATGTAGAATAATTTATTCTCACGACACGTATTCCCCTTACTATACCTAGTATCACAATTAAATCATAAACATTTTGTTTTTCTTGTTGCAAGATTGCTTGTTGTCATTGATGTCAACCCTATTCATTGGTTGTAGTCATTGATGTCAACCCTAGCCATTGGATTTTGGACCCAACAGTTGATAGAAGTAGATAGACATGAAAGAAATTACACATGCAGGTACAACACCCATGGATGGATAGTATAATTCATGCTACTTCCGATGGTATGTGGCATGTCATGTGGATCCTCATGATTGAGGAGAAATGAATTTTTGAAGATGACAATGTGAATTGAAGCATAAACTACATGTCGACCCTAATGTTAAAAGGAAGTGACATAAAGGGTATAAATACATCTGATTATAGACTCATTTTTCAACACACACAAGTTTGTTAATGAACAAGGAAATATAAGTTGAATTTCAGAGGAAATATTCAGTAAAGAAGGCCAAATTTCAATGGAGGATGAAGTCTTTTGGTTATGTGTTCTAAGGTGTGTTATTTATAGGTCATCTTACCATTTTCTCTATAAATTGTTTTCTAGAATGATTCAGATGGTGAAATTTTTATTCTACTGAGAAGACATATCTTGGTACCTTTGGTAAAAATTTCATCTCTTTATTTTCTACAATTTTGGAGATACACTATGTGGAAGATAGGGTTTTTGACTATTCCTGAAGCTAGTCATAAAAAGGTGCTCCAGGTAAAATAGTCATAATGTCTTCATAGAGAATCGACATGAAGGGAGACCAATTGCATTTGAAAGAGTAAGGGTTGTATTTTCCTGTGTAGGAATTTCAAAATTGTATGTTAAATATTGAGCATGGGGCATGTTGTACAAGTTCGCTCTCCTGAATAAACCAAAATTAAATAAGGTCTACCATTTTCTCTATAACTCCTTTTTTGGGAGGATTCAAGGAGTGAAACTTGGAGGAGTTTAGGAGAATACATTGAGTTATATTATCTATAGGATCATATTATTTTAAGAAGTGAATAATTTCAGAAGTTCAAGAAGTCTCAAGAAGCATTATCAGGTTCTAGGTGATGGTTGGTTGATGGTGATAATTTAATGTAAATTTTTATTATCTCTCATAAATTATTGGGTGGAAGGAAGGGTCAAGGATGAAGAGGTCAACCCTCTCTTGGTATTGGAGGATTGTATGTTCCTTTTGGAGGTTTATCCCTCCCTTTATATTTGGAAGTTGTAGCTACCTTTGGAAGTCATTATTTCCCTTGAAAAATAACTATTGGTTATTTGTCATATATTGTGCACGGTGTATTGTGGTGTATTTGTTTAGCTCTTATAATATTATTCATTGCTCATTGGATATAATTGAATATATAATTTGGTTGAAGTATAAGTTGAAAAAGTTTTTAAATTGTACTTCATGCTGATTAAACCCCTCTCAATATCATCAATTGGTATCAGAGTTGGTTGCCTTCAGAACAATTTAACCACTGGAAGGAAAATCCTGAGCAGAAATGGATGACCATGAGCACATTCCAAATGGGATTCAATGATTTGATGGAAGAAATTATGCATACTGGAGTGATAGAGTGAAAACTTACCTAACATCTTTGGGAGTAGACATTTGGTAATCAGTTGTAAATGGCTATGTAATCCCAAAGAATGCTCCAACCGATCTAAATGAGAAGAAGCTTATGGGTTGTAATTCAAAATCCAGACATGTTATTATAGTATCATTGGCACCAACCATTACCATCAAAGGGATGAAAAACTACTAAATAGGTATGGGAAAAACTCAATAGTATCTATGAAGGTTATCCAAAAGTTAAGCAGGTCAAGCTTCGACGACATAGAGTAGAATTTGAAAATTTGAAGATGGATGAAAAGGAAGATATTGTAACCTATTTTCTTAGAGTTGATGAAGTTGTTAATGCTATCATAGGATTAGGTGAATATCTCAATAAATCCTTGGTTGTACAAAAAGTTTTGAGATCACTTCTCTTGAAGTATGATGTTAAGTTATCTGCCATTGCAGAAACTAGGGACTTGACCAAAATGACAATGGATGAATTACATGGGTCTCTTATAGCATATGAAATGAGAACATGTACAGAAAGTGACCAGCCAAACAATGAAGTAGCCTTTAAAGCCATAAAGAAGACAAAATATTATGATAATGACCTTGATGAATAAATAACAAATTTCGTAAGAAGGTTCAGAAGGGAGATGGAAGATACAAAGGTAAGTATCCTCTCAAATGATTTAATTGTGGTAGAATAGGACATATTGTTGAAAAGTGATACTATAAAAAGAGAATTCTCAAAAATAAAAAGATCTTCTACTCCAAGGATGATGACATCTCTTCAGATGAGAGTGATGAAGAATATAATGATGGAGGATAAGTCCTCTTCATAACCCAAGAAACTTGGGATTATTATCACAATAGTTCTAAAGAAGAATAAATCATTTCAGAAGAAGATTCAGATTAAGAAGCCAACCTTGATTCCTTTTGGGGATACAAAGACAGCGTAGAGAGTCAACAAGAAGATGAGAATCTTGAAAAGTTGAAGCATGTTGAAACTGAAAATAACAAGCTTAGAGACACAAACATAATACTAAAAGGTGAATTGATTAGTTGTGAAGAAGAGAATTACAGGATTGAAAAGACCAATGGTAGATTCAAGGAAAAATTAGAATATTATGAGAAATTGAAAGCAGAATTGGATCACACAAAAGGGGATCTACTATTGACAATAGAAAAGTTGAAGAAGTTCGAAAAAATCACTAAAAAATTAGATGATATCCTTAGCAGTCAAATATCTCGAAACAAAAATATAGGACTAGGATACAATGACAGCTTGAAGACAACAAAACAATAGAAGGAAGATGAAAAGGATGAAACCAACACTCCAGGGCAAGTTGAACAACAAGATAAAAGACTATAATTCAGAAGGAATGAGACATGAATAATATCATCTCCCATTAGGTACGAAAGAAATCATTATGAAGGAAACTACATAAGAATATATCGTGAACCCAGATGGAGTACACCACAAAGAAGATCACTTTCTCCAAGATATCAAAATTTCTTTCTTGGACATTGTTATACTTGTGGAAATTTTGGACACAAGGCAATCAATTGTAGAATCAATGAAATGAATAACTATGCAAGATACATCAATGGTACAAATAGTAGATATGGAAATGTTCGCAGACCTATCAACAAAAATGTAATCCAGTTGACCCATTAATGGATGAAAATATTGTATGCTACAAGTGCAATAATCTTGGTCACAAAGCACGAGATTGAAATCAATGAAGGAAGATAATCCTATGCCAAATGTCCCTATACCAACTACAACATGGAAAAGGAAATAAATTCCAAACAATGAAAACTGTCGAATAACATTGGTCACTAAAGAATGCAAAGAAGAAGATGAATGGTTAATAGACAGTGGGTGCTCATCTCATATGACCAGAGATCAAAGAAAAAATGTCACCTTGAAGAAAAAGGGTGGAAATGTTGCATTTGGAGATGACTCATCTACCAAAATACCTGGAAAAGGAACTGCAAATCTTGGAAGTGAAAATGTAAAAGAAGGAAAGGTCCTATTGGTTGAAGATCTGAAGCATAATGTCCTTAGTGTCATAAAAATATGTGATCAAGTATACACTCTTACGTTTGACTCCCGAAAATGTAAAATTACAAAAAAGAACTCGGGAAGATTGGTTGCAACTGCAACAAGAAGACCGAACAACATATACATCCTAGACATGAAGAAGAGAGAGAAGACATAAGCCACACAAAAGGATTCCAAGAAAAAAAAGTTCCAAAGACCAAAAATAAGGATGAAGTATTATTGAGTGCCACATGTTCAGGGGGAACAACCCCAAAGAATAAGGTCACCTTGATCCATTGAACTTAGGGGGAGCAGCCCCACCCTTTGCCATTGATGTCAAAGAGGGAGATAAATTGGTATGATGATGACAGGGGGAGCATGAGTGTTGCCATCAATGACAAAGGGTGATATTGTTGGAAGATTTCTTGTTGTCATTGATGTCAACCCTAGCCATTGGATTTTGGACCCAACAGTTGATCGAAGTAGATATACATGAAGGAAATTACACATGTAGGTACAACACCCATGGATGGATAGTATAAGTCATGCCACTTGCGGTGGTATGTGGCAAATCATGTGGATCCTCATGATTGAGGAGAAATGAATTTTTGAAGATGACAATGTGAATTTAAGCATAAACTACATGTTGGCCCTAATGTTAAAATGAAGTGACATAAAGGATATAAATACATCTCATTATAGATTCATTTTTCAACACACACAAGTTTGTTAATGAACAAGGACATATAAGTCGAATTTCAGAGGAAATCTGAAGTAAAGAAGGTCGAATTTCAGGTGAGGATGAAGTCTTTTGGTGATGTGTTCTAAGGTTTGTTATTTACATGCCATCTTACCATTTTAGCTATAACATTTTTTATATAACGATTCATATGGTGAAATTTGTATGTTATTGAGAAGACATATCTAGGCACCTATGGTAAACATTTCATCTCTTTATTCGCTATAATTTTGGAGATACACTATGTGGAAGATAGGGTTTTTTACTATTCCTGAAGCTATTCATAAATAGGTGTTCCCGATAAAACAATCATAACTTCTTCATAGAGAATCCAAATGAAGGGAGACCAATTTCACTGAAAAGAGTACAGGCTATAGTATCATGCCTAAAAATTTCATAATCTTATGTTAAATATTGAGCACGGGACATTTTGTACAAGTTCTCTCTCCTAAATAAACCAAAATTGAATAAGGTCCACCATTTTCTCTATAATTCATTTTCTGGGAGAATTCAAAGAGTGAAACTTGGAGGAGTTTCAGAGAATACATTGAGTTATATTATATATAGGATCAAAATATTCTAAGAAGTGAATAATTGTAGAAGTTGAAGAAGTTTCATGAAGCATTATCAGGTTCTATGTGATGGTTGGTTGATAGTGATAATTGAATGTAAAGTTTTATTATCTCTCATATATTCTTGGGTGGAAGAAAGGGTCAAGGATGGAGAGGTTAATCCTCTCTTGATATTGGAGGATTGTATATTTATTTTGGAGGTTTATCCCTCCCTTTATATTTGGAAGTTGTAGCTACCTTTGGAAGTCATTACTTCTCTTAAACAATAACTATTGGTTATTTCTCATATATTGTGCATGGTGTATTGGTGTAACTCTTTTACTATTGTTCATTTCTCATTGGATGTAATTGACTATATAATCTGATTGAAGTATAAGTTGATTTTGTTTTAAACTATACTCGATACTGATTCAACCCCTCTCAGTATCATCATTTATTTCCTCCAATTTTTTAGTTTTTAACATTATAGGTTGAGGTGGTTTAGAAGAAGGAACATTATTGTCTCAACAGATGTTAGGGGTGGTCCTTCTAGTAGAAATATCCATATTTTTACTTTCAACATTTCTCGCCACCCTGAACGCATTCTCCAATTATTTGGGTTCCCAAAGGAGAATGTCCTCTTGAATGTTATCCTTTAAATTTCCTATGAATACATCAATCAGGTGCTCATCTAGAATATATGTTACCTTTATATTCAATCTTTGGAAGTTCTCAATGTGCTCCGCAAATCAACCCTTTTGCTTGAGATTTATCAATTGGTTGAAGAATGTATTTCTCTATGTATGCTCATAGTGTGCTATCATTTATTCCATGAAAATTGTTTGAGTGACAAGTGATTTGTGAGAACAAATCCATTGATACCACAGAAACTGATTAGGTTCTAAATATAAGGATGCAATTCATATATTTTGTGTTTGAGGCACATCATGTAGATTAAATAACTACTCCATTGGGAGTATCCATGTGATTGGATCATTTCCATCATACTTTCTCATATCAATATTAGGAAAGTGGTTGGTCTTCAACCCAAAGATAGACTTTCTACAATTTTGATTCATTTTCCTTGTGTCCTCATGATGAATTTCATGGTATACATTGTCACTTTTAGGTGGTCTCTCTATTAGCAACTTTTTCAACCCTTCCATGATCTCCTTTTTTAAGCCATCCATATTAGTATCCATTATTTCTTCCAGCTTAGCTTTAGTTGAATCCATCATCCTTTGTAGGTCATGTTTTGTTACTATCTTCTTCTGTAAATCATCTATTTCCTTTATCATTTCTTCACCTTCATCAATAGTCCAAGTAGGACTATTTGAGGGATTATTTGGTGTATAATTTCCATTTTTTTGTGTCATTTTTCCAAGTATCACTACAAGGTAGGAATTCCTAATTGGATTAGGAAGAGGTTCTCATAGACAATGGAGTGTCAAGTTATATAACTCTCTAATATACATGTGAGGTCTAACAATAGTACTAAGCCCAATATCTCAGGGAACTAATTAAGGATACATGACCATGTCCTTATCCACACTATCCTAATATCCAGGTACTAGAGAGTGATCTCCCAGAGTTTTTTTCTCGGTGTAGTATATAAGTAAGACAACCAAATGGTTTACCTAGTTGACCTTAGGATTATAGGGGGTCTCCTGATATATGCCATGTACATCGGAGCTCAATTCCATAGTAGTTTTTTATGATGCTTAACCATTAGAAACGAGCCTTCCAATATACTCTAGGTATGTGGAAGAACCACACAGTCCTCGGGTTGTAGCATTGACAAGTAATGACAACACCTACATTTAAATACGTCAGAATTCAATCTAATGACATCACCCAAATTGGATCTTCTAGACAAAAGATATGAAAATTTCCAAAAAAAAACGCACCTTTTAAAACCATGATTTTGAAATTGTTCTTCTAGTTTACCTTTCTTCTATTGTAGCTCTACAATTTCATCCCTTCTGAATCTAAAATTTATACCTGAGGTAGCCTGATGTGTCTTCTTTCCAACCCCATAGGTTATACCAAGATTGGATTCTCCAATATAATTTTATGATAACTTTCCCAAGATGTGCTTATTTTTTTCCGCTTTCAGGAGAGAAAATGTGTACGTATTTTCACGTGTCACTATATTCATTTAGAAACTTGAAATTTTTACAAGTACAAACTTAGTCTGTAACCTAACCAATGGAATAGTTGTCACTCAATTTGGAGGTACGTAGCTTCATATATAACAATTTTCCCAAGAACCCGTTTTTTAGACTGAAATATGGAGCAACCAAAAATCCTAATCTCCTCAAGGAATAACTTTCAGAGTACAATGAATAAAGGGCTAAAATTTGTATGCAAGATACTTCACTATTTATCCTTTGTACTATAAACATCTCAGAACCTTAAACCAATAAAAAAATTGTATAATGCACTCAGGAATATGGATTTCACATATGCCAACAGTCCTTATATTAAACATTGTTCAAACTTCAAAAAGAATAAAAAAAAGACAATACTAGTGTAACATCTCGCTCTTGCACACACCTGATTAGACTTATTCTTTGAGGACATTTGCATGCAAGTGATCCGGTTCATTATACGATTGGTTGTTTTTATTTTGATTATGAGATGTTGTGGATGTGATGATATGTTATTTTTCTATATTAATATCGACATGTGTTATTGATTGGTTTCTCCTGAGTGTTCAGGACTTTGGACATTAGAGGATGTCGATGGTATCTATGGATCTCCTTGGATTCTAGATCGAGTCAGGGAGTGGAATGTTATAGTTTGAATGTTTTTGATATTACATATGTGACATATGACTAGATATTGTGATGTAGATTGCTATCACTGACACGTTTTTTTGGTGGATGCACGCTGGCGATAGCTTGCTAACCAGAATCACATTAGGAGTAAAGGGGTCACACACTAAAACCAGAGACATTGAAGGAGAGGTGTGGAAGAAGCCCTGCCCCAACCTACTAGCACTCTTGTCATGGCTCGAACTGTAGGTTAACGATTACTTAGTTCGAGAGATCAAGGATGTCATGAGGGAAGATTGTGATAGTCTCTCACAATGATTTTAAGGGGTGTGCAATAAGGAAGGGTCCTTATTCCTTAGAGGCCCTTAATCTCCCACAAGGTCACCCGATAGAGTATTGACTCTAGGGGTTTGACGTCTACCAAAATCAGTCAAAATTCCAGTGGCACCCTTGGAGCACGTAGTGCGTCTTGAAGGGAACACTGTGGAAATAAAACAAGAATGAAGGCGAGTGAAACCCTTGGAGCATGTAGTGCATCTTGAAGGGAATGTCGTGATCTTAAATCTGGTAAGTTAATAAACATAGTACCTAGAAAACTATTCATCATTTGGACCTAGTCGGCCTTAAAATGAATGATGGTATGACTGAAGTTTAATAAATAATTTTTACCTTAAAAACTGTTGCCAAGCGTAGTGAATTTAAAACCTCGGTCTAAGTAGAACATGTGATAAAAAACAAAACTAAATGGAGATGTAACAAGAAGGGGGTAAATAAAATTCAAACATTAATAACTAAAGTAAAATTTTAATGAAGGATTAAATTATTAAAAGGGGTAAATTGTTGCTTATGTCTAAACCTGCTAATTCTGAACTTAGATAAAAATGGGAACTTAAAGAAAAGTGGAAACTTAAAGAAAAAGAGGAATGCCTAACATAGTAGGGAATCTATTGTTTGGAACCTTCTAATTGTGAACTCAAATAGGTTTTAAGAAAGGCGTTAGTCATTTAAGAATTGTAAGGGAATAAAGGGACACCGATGAGCATTTTTAGGAACGTTTTTAGGTGGGTGAGGGAAATAGGAAAATTTAACTAATTAATAAATTGATTTTCTTGTGCAACTATGGGATTAGGTGACATGTGTATGAGGGAGGTTTATCATATTTAAATTTAATCAAAAGAATCTAATGAGGGTTTGGGAAAATAATCAGTAAGAAAACTCTATAAAAAGGATGGTGGAGGAGGAGTATGGATCACATCTGGTATGTGCAAGGTTACGCTACCTGAATTTATCTTGACTAGGTTTTTCTTATGAGAGTTAGGATACCCAGCACGAATAACGAGTGATAGCTCGACCTTGCGAGGAGAGTTGGGAGGTATCATTCTCTGGTATTGTGTGTTTGGCCCCTTTGCAGCTCAGGGGGCTCAAGGGGAAGAATATTACCCCTAGCATTGGTTGGGAGGTACTGGTGAGGTCTCAGCGAAAACATGATTTGGATGGAGTGCAAGCACGAGACAGTCACTTTCAGTTCTTCACATTTGGCTACGGAGCTGGACAAAGCAAAGGCACGAGACAAAGACTACGTATTTTCATAATAGGTCATGGTATCCCAAGTAAAGTTGTTATTTGTATTTGATTAATTTAATCTTGCATGGTAGTTAGTCAGATGACATTTACTTGTTAGGAGTTTATGGCTTATGTACTTCTATGATACTTGCAAGAATGGTTTTTGTAAATTTGGTTATAGTTGTAATCTCAATTAAGGAAAATAAAACTTTTACATATGCACACACTTTGGACACACTATGGCTTAGTCATAGAATGGATTTGTTTTCGCTTCGTTTTCTGGTAAGAGTTTGGTTACCCTTAGAGATTCGTGAGTCTCTGATCATTTGTTGGGGATTTTTCTTTTCTTTGTTTGTATATCCTTTAATTCTCTACCATCCCAGACTCACACTGCGGAGTTCTAATCAACTGCTCTGTAATTTCTTATACTTCACCCTCTGCAGTGTAATCTTTACCCAGCTATCTTGGGCGATATTCCTTTCAAGCTCGATTTTGGGTCCAAAAACTCTTTGCTTGTCCAAGGGACTGCCCAACGACCTTGGGAGATCTCCTTCGGAGCTCCTTGCCGGTTAGTTTACCTCTTCTTTCCTCCCAGCCTTCCAGTGGTGCCTCCTCGAGTCAATTACCCTCTGAATTCATGGGTGTTCCTCCTCTGCGATGAGTTTTTTTTATTTTTTATTTTTATTTTTTAAAGGTTTCTGCAGTTGTTTATCCCCGGTATTTTGGTCGGCGTGAGGACTGTGGCTACTCTCACTACCATGTTCCTCTCTCATGGGTGGCTTCGATGGACTCGGGTTCCGGAGGGGAAACGCAGTCTGAATTTTGACCCTTTTTATTTGCGTAAATTTTAACCTGGCGGATCACTCCTCCGACACCTGTTACACTCTGAAATACTTTAGGAATTGCGGGTATGGGGGTGCGCTAAACAAACTTTTCACCCCTCCCTCTACGCATGGTCAGTATTCGCTCAGTGGAATTGGGGCAGAGATAATCTCCGATGCTTATTCTCCCTCGTTCCTTATTTTTGGGGTTGACTGTGCTCTCTGTTTAATTTATTTCTGTCAGCGATTTTACGTTTAGTAGGGTGACAGGCGGCTTTATCATTTACCTTTCCCACCTTAATAATCTCCAGACCAGAGGTTTTCTACTCAACGTCAATGGATTCTAGGTAAATTCGTCCCCACTCCTCGGTATTACGTTTAATGTTGAAAAGTATATGGTGTGGTTTGTTAAAACTATAATGGATGTTGTGTTATTCTACAAAAATTCTATATAAAAGAATCTAATAACTATTGGTAAAATTTGTTGTCTTTCAATTGTGGAAAGAAAAAAAAGGAAAAACCTTACAAACTTCAAATGTGTTTCCTTGTATCTCTATCTTAGAAGGATCAAGTAGGTCAGGACATTTGTAGTTATTTAGTCTTTTACAATTTTGCAAGGTTTATACTAAATGGGGTTATCGTCTTGTTATATTAATGTATGCGTTCGCTTATAAAACTTTTATTGATGATTGATTGAATTGCGCGCTTGAAATTTAAATGGAATTGCACCTCAATTGTCACTGCTAGATAGATTTTATATGTCTACTCTCTTGCGTGCTTGAATATTTAAGGTTGATTGAAGTAATGTCTAATTTTTAGATTTATCTAGTTGTGCACGTTGGAAGTCCACTAGTGATTGGTTGTGGTTATATTTTTCACCTTGAAAATGTTTTAAATGTTAGATGGGATATTTTTTTTATTCTCACTCACTCAGAAAGGTTCATGTTACGTATGTTGGTTATCATATGTTTTTTGCACCTGGATGATCGTGGATGTTATTTAACATATTCATTTTTATTCTTTCCTGATTGAAGGTCTGTTGATGTTTCTGCATGATGTGCTAAGTATACTAGGTCATTATGTTTGTATGTTGCGTGATTGCGTGCATTGTGTTTGTCGTCGAGTTGTGATGCTTGATTGTATTATTGACATTACTTGCCTTGCATTCAAATAAAACAAAAATATGGTACTTGTTATGCGTCGCATGTTGTCATAATGGTCAGATTCGTTACATATGGTTCCAAATCCGGTTCGACCCACGACTTGGGATCACTACGAATTTCATTGATTAGATACTTGATTATAAAATGTCGCTAATTAATTGATTTGTATTCGTTCAGGTAAATCATGGTTAGACGACGTTGTGGAGGAAGACGACATGGTGCTATGGGAGGAGGTGCGATGCCCTCAGTAGCATCCACACCCGAGGGGTCTAACCCCCAGGGAGACGAACATGTTGTCAAGTAGGAACATATATCTATGTGTGATTTTGTTGGGCTAATGTGGTCCTTTCAGAGGATGTTTGAGGAACTGATCAGTCGTTTGGATAGAGATGAGGCTAAGGCACCGACACCTCCTGAGGGTCCACTGCATGCCCCAGACGATACTAGTAGCATTCACCACAAACTCGATAAGGTCAAGTTTCCCAAGTTCTTTGGTGCCCCGGATGGCGTAGCCTCCAAGGCATGGTTGGAGAATATGGCGATGTGTTTTTCACTTCGCGACTACACCTCCAACATGAAGGTCTTCATGGTAGTATTTCAACTAAAGGGGAGTGCTCTTCTATGGTGAAAGACACTCCTGTTGTAATTGAACATGTCTGTCGAAGACGTGTCATGGGAATTGTTCGAGGAACAGCTCTGGGAGAGGTATCTGTTTGAGGAATTCATTGAGCGTCAGCTCAATGAGTTCAACACCTTGCGATACGGTGACCGTACGGTGCCCAAGTATGCGGCTCATTTCATGGAGCTACTTCAGTATGCTCCACACTTGAATACCAAGAAAATTAAGGTCATCAAGTTTGTGTTCGACCTTAATGTCAGAATTCGTGAAAAAGTGAGGATTTTAATGCCCCAAACCTTGCATGATGTTGTCCAGAAGGTCCTCATAGCAGAGGAGGAGCTCATCAACAGGGGTCAGAGTAGGACTCTGGCAAGACCGACAAGACTGACAACATCTGGTGTGTAGCAACATCATACACCAGTTAGGCATGCACCAGGGTATCGAGTCACTCCAAGAGGATACACCTTCACTACACCTTGGTGAACAGTGCCTCAACATCATACTCCTTACAGAAGACCACAACAACAACAGCAACGTTGACCACATCAACAACAATTTAGGCCTGTTCAACAGAACAGACCAAGGTTCTAGGTCAGTGGGCCATCAACTTCTACTTCAGGTACCAAGAGTATTGGATCGAAGATAGGGTGTTGGACATGTGGAGAGACACATTACCAGCATGACTCCTTAGTTGAGAGGAATAGATCATCTGGATCATCCGGATCCACTACCGTGGGATATTTGGGAAAGGCCCGTCGGATTCATGTAGTGGTGAATAACCACCAGGAAGAGCACCAGTCGACTGTGCTCGAGACGTCAGGTACCATCTCTGACCAGACCCTTAGTATTTTGATAGATCCAGGTGCTACGAATATTTTTATTTCTGGTGCAATGCTAAAAATAATTAAGGTAAAGGAAGTCTGACATGACAAGTTTAGCTTTGTAGAAATGGCTTCAGGAACCAAACAGAAGGTTGGAGGGAAGGTTATAGGATGTAACCTTAACTTGGCAGATTTTGTCATTAGGCCCAACCTACACGTCACAATCTTATGGTCTTATGACGTCATGATCGATATGGACTGGTTCGAATAACCTGAGGCGATACGCAACTGTAAGATGAAATGGTTGATATTGGTCGATGATGAGGGACAGAGACACGTGAATCATGATTGTAAGTAGGGACCCGGGATTTTCCATAAGGTTCATCTCTTCCCTACAACTATGTAAGAGCATGCGCAAGAGATGCCAACTATATGTGATCCTTGTATTAAATGAAAAAGGCATGGCAGAAGGATTGGAAAACCTTCCGATAGTAAGAGAGTTTGAATACATCTTCCTAGAAGAGTTACCAGGGTTTCCACCTGAGAGGGAGTTGGAATTTACCATCGACCTAAAATCAGGAACTGAACCAATAGCAAGAATGCCTTATCAAATGTTGACCCTGAAGTTATAGGACTTGAAAATGAAACTCAAGGAGTTAGCGGAACTAGGACTTATACATCGAAGTGTATCATCTTGGGGTGTGCCTGTTAATTTCATACAAAAGAAGGATGGGTCACAGAGACTCTGCATCGACTACCATCAATTGAACAAGGCAATGATTAAGAACCAGTATCTGTTGCCAAGGATTGACGATCTGTTTGATCAGATGAAAGGCATGATGTTGTTTTCAAATATCGACTTGAGATCAAGGTATCACTAATTATGGATCAAGGAGGATGACATCCCTAAGACCGCCTTTAAAACAAGGTTTGGACATTATGAGTTTATTGTTTTACCATTTGGACTGACAAATGCTCGAGGGGTATTTATGAGATTGATGAACGAGGTGTTCTATGAATACTTGGACAAGTTCATCCAAGTATTCATTAATGATATTTGGATATATTCTTATACAATGGAGAAGGATGACGAACACTTGCGCTTGGTACTAAAGTGTCTACAAGAGAACAAATTGTATGGGAAGTTGTCAAAATACTCGTTTTATATATCAAAGATTCATTACTTATTGAATCTTATCTCCAACAAAGGTATCATTGTGGATGCAACAAAGGTCTAGGATATTATGGAATGTCCTGTGCCGACAAATTTACGAGAAGTGCGTAGCTTCATGGGTTTAGCAGGATACTATCGACAGTTCATCGAAGGTTTTTTGAAGATAGAAAATCTGATTACGGAATAGCAAAAGAAGAACAAGAAGTTTGTTTGGACCGAGAAATGTGCGGAAGCATTTCAGAGGCTCAAGGAACTATTGATGATGGTGCCGATACTAAATGTCCATGACATGGATGATGACTTCTTAGTATGCACTGACATATCCAAGGAAGGCTTAGGCGGAGTATTGATGCAAGATAGTCGTGTGATCGCTTACATCTAGAGAAAGTTGAGAAGGCATGAGGAGAACTATGCGACTCACGATTTGGAGTTGTTATCCATTGTATATGCCTTGAGAGTTTGGATGAAATACTGGATCGAATGAAAATTAGATCTAAAAATGGACCACTGTGGTTTGTAGCACATTTTTACACAAAGCGACTTGAACACACGACAAAGGCATTGGTCATAATTGCTTAGCGAGTACAATTTCATGATTACTTACATAAAAGGAACAGTGAATAGAGGGGCTTATGTGTTGAGTCTAAGACCATGCATATTTTTGGTGATGCCTCTTTATATGAATCTACATGAAAATATTCTATCTTTACAGTGCGATGGTGATTGGTACAAATAGGTCAAGGATTTTATCGGACAAAACACAATGATCGTAACAAAATTTGAGGGATTTACTATGGATAGCGACAAATTATTGAGATTTAATAATCGTATTTTCGTACCTCCCAATGACGAGTTGAGTATTTTGATCCTAAACGAGGCTCATAGAGCAGTGTACATGGCTCATCCACGAGTCACCAAGATGAGGGAAGACCTTAAACCCTTATTCTTATGGAAAGGAATGAAGGCGGACATAGTCAAGTACGTGCAAATATTTATAGAATGTCACCACAGAAATTTGAAAGCAGTGATGTCTAGAATGTCAGTAGCTGAAGGTTGAACATAGACATATGGAAGGTTTACTACAACCACACGTTATTCCAGAATCAAAATAGGAGGTCATTTCAATGGATTTCATTGTTGGATTGCCACTAACGGCTAGAAAACATGACTCGATTTTTGTAGTAGTCGACACTCTAACAAAGAGTGCTCATTTTGTTCCTGTGCATATGATGTATCACGATCTTGACATAGCTAGAGTTTTCATCAATGAGATAGTGAGGTTGCATGGAGTGCCTAAGAGGATTATATCCGATCGAGGATTGGTATTTACAGGACGATTTTGGACTAGTTTCCAAGAGGCTTTGGGAACCCAACTTAACTTTAGTACCACATATCACCTAGAGACAGATCGATATACTAAATGAACAAACCAAATCTTGGAGGATATGTTGCGTATGTACATGATGGACCAACATAAGCGTTCGAAATATTTCTTGCCACTGGTAGAGTTTGTCTACAACAACAGTTATCAAAGCACCATTAAGATGGTGCCATTTGATTTTCTTTATGGGAGACCATGTCAAACACCTTTGAGTTGGGATCGGCTTGAGGATAGGGTCCTGGTGGGGCCATAAGCGATCCAATAAATGGAAGATCAAATGAAAACAATAAGACAAAGGATCAAGGAAGCGTATGATTGAGATAACAGTAATGTCGATGTGCATCGTGTCGACTGTAGTTATGAAGTTGACGATCGATTCTTCTTGTGGGTGAAACCGCATAAGAGTTCGATCAAGTTTGGCAAGGGTGATATACTCTCTCATAGGTTCGTGGGACCCTTCGAGGTTATGGAAAGGAAGGGGTCAGTATCCTATCGACTAGCTTTGCCTAATTCTCTGAAGCATATGCACGATGTTTTTCATGTATCTGTTTTGAGACATTATATTAGTGATCCTACACATATGATTGACATGATTTCCTTGCAGGTATCGGATAAGGGTGTGCTCATGGCAGAGCCCATCCACATTCTATATATTCACATTTGTTGGCACAAGGGAAAACCCAGGGTTCAACTCCAAGAGCACACCAACAAGCCCTAACTATTGGCCCTTTCGACAACACTTGGAAGGAAGATGCAGTCTGACCTGAAGTAGCTATGGGGGGTTGCAGGACACATATGTATACAACCAAGGGTATACAAAGTGGATCTAATACAAGAACAACAAAACATCTAGATATCAATTACCAGCTTAGATATACTTCCCACAACTATCTATCAGATCTAACACAATAATGCAATAACAATATATTCATAAACAAGAGAACACAACATCAATCACACACAACAATAAGATGTATGTGGTTCACCCTCTCCCTAGGGCTACGTCCATAGAAATGTTCTTTATAATATATTAAGATGAAAGCATACAGTTCTTCTCTATGCCCTTAGCTAGCAGATCTTCTCTCTTTCTCTTTTTCTTCCCTCCCTGCACACCCAACTGCAGGGTTGATCTTTGCACCTAGATGAAGATCTTACAACACAACTTATGTCACTTCTCAATGCTTCTCTCTCTCACTACAATAATCACTCATAACAATAATGAACTTGGAATGACAATAAAAACAACCACCCAATCCCAGGTCCTCTTGACCTTTATTTATACATTACAATAGCTCACTGAAAGCCTTAGGCCAATAACTAAGTGTCAAAACCCTAGATACCAAAACCCTAGGTGTCTAAAACCCTAGGTCAACTTGACCCACATTTTCAGGGCTTCGCCAACCTGTCTTTTCTTCCTTCTCACACGATGCTCCAAAGCATCCAATGGTGTATTTTTCTGCTTGGTGAGTTGTCCACGATCAGTCTTCCTTGCTGATCTGTCATTCTCAATATCCTCGTCCAATGAATTTCTTTATCTTACTTCGCTCCAACTTTTCTTCTCTTCTGCTCACTTCGACCCAGTATTAGTCACTGTGCCTTCCAAGCAGTTCACATTTTGTCTTTTTTGCTTTACTCTTCGCTTACTTCCATGCCCAAGGGGTAACAACATTCAATAGCTACGATGTTGAACAGTAGATCAGGCCAAGGTATAGTAGGACAACTATAGTCCGCAGTCATTGACCTTAGAGGATGCATATGGAATGCGTCAACAGTTTCCATTTTTGTTTGATAGCTAGACATATTGATATCGTTAGACACTTTATTTCGACACTTATATACTGTGAAAATTCGGGACAAAGTTTAAAACAAGAGGGGGTGTATGTAAAATCCCTCTCTTGCGCAAACCTAATTGGACTTATTATTTGAGGACACTTGCGTGCAAGTGATCTGGTTCATTATACGATTGGTTGTTTTGATTATGATTATGAGATGTTGTGGATCTGATGATAGGTTATTTTTATATATTTATATCGACAGGTGATATTTATTGATTTCTCCTGAGTGTGTAGTACACTGGACGTTAGAGGATGCCGTTAGAATTGATGGATCTCCTTGGACTCCAGATCGAGTCAGGGAGTGGACTACTATGGTTTGAATGTTTTTGATATTACAGATGTGACATATGACTAGATATTATGATATTGATTGTTATCGCTAACACGTTTCGTTAGTGGATGTAGGTTGATGGTAGCTTGCTAACCAGACTCACATTAGGAGTAAAGGGGTCACGCACGACAACCAGAGACATTGAGGGAGAGGTGTGGTAGCAGCCCTGCAACAACCTACTAGCACTCCCATCGTGGCTCGAACTATAGGTTAACGATTACCTAGTTCGAGAGGTCCACAATGTCATGAGGGAAGACTATGGCAACCACTCACAATGATTCTAAGGGGCGTGAAATAATGCATGGTCCTTATTCCTTAGAGGCCCTTAGTCTCCAACAAGGTCACCTGACGAAGTATTGACTCCAGGGGTTTGACGTCTACCAAAATCAATCAAAAGGCAAGTGACACCCTTGGAGCACGTAGTGCGTCTTGAAGGGCACGTCATGATCTTAATTTTGGTAAGTTAATAAACCTAGTACCTAGAAAAGTATGCTTCCCTAGGACCTGGTCGGCCTTAAAATGAATGATGGTGTGACTGAAGCTTAATAACTGATTTTTCCCTTGAAAAATGTTGCCAAGCCTAGTGAATTTAAAACCTAGGTCTAAGTAAAACATGTGATAGAAAAAAAAAACTAAATGGACATGTAACAAGAACGAGGTAAATAAAATTAAAACATTAATAACTAAAGTAAAATTTTAATGAAGGATTAAATTATTAAAAGGGGTAAATTGTTTCTTAGGTCTAACTCTGGAACCTTCTAATTGTGAAATCAACTAGGTTTTAAGAAATCCGTAAATCATTTAAGAATTGTAAGGTTATAAAGGGACACCGAGGAGTGTTTTTAGGAACGCTTTTAGGAGGGTGAGGGAAATACGCAAATTTAATTAATAAATAAATTGATTCTCTGGTGTAACTATGGGATCGGGTGACATGTGTATGATGGAGGTTTATCCTATTTAAATTTAATAAAAAGAATCCAATGATGGTTTGGGAAACTAATCACTAAGAAAACTCTATAAAAATGATGGTGGAGGAGTATGGATCATGTTTGGTATGCATAAGGTTATGCTGCTGGAATTTATCTTGACTGAATTTTTCTTGTGGGAGTTCAGATACCCAGCTCAGATAACGAGTGGTAGCTTGAACTTGTGAGGCGCGATGGGAGCTAGCATTCTCCGGTATTTTTTGCGTGGCCCCTTTGTGGCTCGCGGTGCTGCAGGGAAAGAAGAGTACCCCTAGCATTGGCTGGGAGGTATCGGTGAGGTATCAGCGGTTAGCAAGTGAGATTTAGATAGAGCGCAAGTGCGAGACAGTCACTTCCGGTTCTTTGCATTTGCATTTGATTAAGATTTTGGTTACCCTTAGTGATTCGTGAGTCTATGTTATCCAGGCGTTGATTGTCTCTGATCTTTTGTTGCCGGATTTGTTTTTTCTCTGCTTGTCTATCCTTTAATTCTCTACGATCCTAGGCTCACAACAAGGAGTTCTAATCAACTACTCTGTAATTTCTTATACTTCACTCTCTACAGTGTAATCTTTACCCAGCTATCTTGGGAGATATCCCTTCCAAGCTTGATTTTGGGTCCAAAACCTCTCTGCTTGTCCAAGGGACTGCCCAGCGACCTCGGGCGATCTCCTTCGGAGCTCCTTACCCGGTTAAGTTTCCTCTGCTTTCCTCCCATCCTTCCAGCGGTGCCTCCTCGAGTCACTTACCCTATGAATTCATGGGTGTTCCTCCTCTGCGATGAGTGTTTTTTTTCTGCGATTGTTTATCCCTGATGGAGTCCCTGGTCTTTTGCTCGACACGAGGACTGTGGCTAATCTCAGCATCATGCGCCTCTCTCATCGGTGTCTTGGATGGACGTGGGTTCCAAAGGGGAAACACAGTCTGAATTTTGACCCTTTTTGTGTCCGTAAATTTTAACCCGACGGATCACTGCCTCCAACACCAGTTACACTCTGAAATCCTTTAGTAATTGCGGGTATGGTGGCGCGCTAAACAAAAAAATTTCCCCTCCCTGCGCCTGGTCAATATTCTCTCAGTGGACTTGGGGTTGAGAGAATATCTGATGCTTATTCTCCTTCGTTCCTTATTTTCGGGGTTGACTGCGCTCTCTGTTTAATTTATTTTTGTCAGTGATTTTATGTTTAGTAGGGTGACATATGCCTTTATGATTTACCTTTCCCACCTTAATAATCTCCAGACCATAGGTTTTCTACTCAACGTCAATGGATTCAAGGTAAATTCATCCGCACTCCTCGGTATTACGTTTAATGTTGGAAATTATATGGTGTAATTGGTTAAAACTGTAATGGATGCTCCATTATTCTACAAAAATATATATATAAAAGAATCTAATAACTATTGGTAAAATTTGTTGTCTTTCAATTGTGGAAAGAACAAAAAAAAAAACCTTACAAACTTCTAATGTGTTTCCTTGTATCTCTATCTTAGAAGGATCAAGTAGGTCAGGACATCGCACCCTTCTAAAATTTGTGCATGTGTATATTTGTAACAGACTTATAATAAGCCTATATATTTAGAAGGCCATACAATTCTAGATTCTTTAACACTTAATTATTTAATGCAGTTATTAGTGTTAATTACAACTTGCTTTCTCTAACTCGTCCAATTCTTTGGTAATGTAATGAAGGGCTAGTTCCTTTAGGGTCACTGTACCATTGATTGTTTAGTCAAGAGTATTAAGAATATAGGTTCCATCTTTAGTTGCCTCTCTCTTGTTGAATTCACTTCAAGTTTAAAATTTCTGAAAGAGTTCCTCCAGTAGCCAGTTCCAATCCTGTAGTGAGCAGATTCTTTAATCCCTATAGCAGCTTTTTCGTAGCCATTTTCCAGCGCCTTCCTTGCAGCTACGAACTATTTCCTGCAGCAAGCGACCACCCAAAACTTTAGACCAACAGTTCCTTGCTACCACTGCGTAGATGGTACTTATGCACAGTGTTTTTATGGGAGCAATCTTTAAATTTTATTGAGGTATAAGAAGTAATTAGTTAGGTCGTTAGATTGTTTTCATTTTGATTATTTAAATAGTCTCCCACCTTTTGTTTTAAGTAAACAGATATTATTAAGCTTTGAAAGTCTAACCGTTTTGATGATAATAGAAAACTCTCAAATTTTAAGTTTAAATATACAATGTTTTAGAAATTACGTGATTTTTATAATGAGATTGATGTTAAACCGTGTTTAATTAATTGTATTGATAAATTTGATATAGTGTTGTATGAATTAATGATGTAGAGTTTAACATGATGTGTACGGATACAGTGATGAATGATCTTAATGAGGAAAGGTTTGTAAGGATAGTAATGATACAAGGATTTTCAATGTTTTAATGAATAATGACTCAAGGATTGTAGAGCTAGATCAGCGTATGAACAGTTGTAGTTATTTAGTCTTTTACAATTTTGCAAGGTTTATAATAACTGAGGTTATCGTCTTGTTATGTTAATGTATGCGTTGGTTTATAAAACTTTTATTCATGATTGATTGAATCGCGTGCCTAGAATTTAAATGGAATTGGGCTTCTATTGTCACTGCTAGATAGATTTTATATGTCTACTCTCTAACGTGCTTCAAGATTTAAGGTTGATTGAAGTAATGTCTAATGTTTAGATTTATCTGGTTACGCGCATTCGAAGTCCACTAATTATTGGTTGTGGTTATCTTTTGTGTCTTGAAAATGTTTGAAAATGTATTGATTGCTTGATGGGATATTGCTTTTTGTGCCTTAATGATTGTGGATGTTATTTAGAATAGATGGGATATTTATTTTATTCTCGCTCACTTAGGAAGGTTCATGTTACGTATGTCAGTTATCAGACGCTTTTTTCACTTGAATGATCGTGGATGTTATTTAGCATAGTAATTTTTTATTCTTTCCTTATTGAAGGTCTGTTGATGTTGCTTAAGCTGCATGATGTGCTAAGTATACTAGGTCGTTATGTTTGTATGTTGTGTGATTACGTGCGTTGTGTTCGTCGTTGAGTTGCAATTCTTGATTTTATTATTGACATTACTTGCCTCGCGTTCAAATAAAAAAAAATATGATACTTGTTATGTGTCACATGTTGTCGTAATGGTCAGATTCATTACAACTAGACCATGTTTGTAGATAAGATACAATGTTTTGAGGCATGGAATTGACTTTGAAAAGGCCTATGATTGGGTTGAGTGGCCCTTCATTGTGTCCATGGTAAATACCTTTGGTTTATTCCAACAATAATCTATATTTTAGACACCCTCTTTACCAATTTTCATCATTTTTATCTATAAATAGGTGCAAGTATGATGAGATAGAGTTGTTTTGATCCATTCAACAAGGATGTCTATTAGCTCCAACACTCCATGTTATGGCCATTGAATCTCATGTTATCTTATTAAATATCAAGTGACTTTGGACCACATTTGGGGAATTCCTCTTTTCGGGTATGAAGCGCCTACTTATCAATGACCACTTCCCAGACAACTCTTTCTTGAACATTATCGAGGACTAGTAATAATGACAAACTGCAATGGATTTCCTTGATGTGTCTTTTGTTGCTTCCAAATCTATAATCTAGTGGCACAAAACACAATATTGTATCAAACCAAGAGACGATCGCTATTCCTATATGGTTGATATTCTTGGCCATGCTAGGTTTCTTTATGAAGAAAAGGAATTTATTAAACACATGTCAATTGAACCTGATGTTGTTGTATGTAGTGCCTTGCTTGGTGTTTGTATAATACATGGATATGTATAACGTGGTAAACATGCTACAAAACAACTTTTTTTGTTTGAACCAAACAATGTTGCAACATATGTGACGCTTTAAAACATTTATGGAAGAGCAGGTAGTTGGGATGAAGTAGCAAATGTGAGATTAATAATGAAAGAAAACGGGATAGAAAATACAGCTAGATGCATTTGGATTTAGGTCAATAATAGGGTGCATGAATTTCTTGTAGGAGACAACACACCCACAAACATAACATAGATACAAAACTAGGAGATTGGATTAGGAAAATGGAGGAAGGCTACACGCCTCATACAAACTATGTGTTGCATGATGTAGAACAATGAGAAAAAGATAGCATATTCTTTTTTACTAAAGAAGAAGATGACTATTTTTTTTTTAAATAAAAAAGAGTGGTACCTTCTATATTAGATAATCACAGAACTTAGACAAAAATACATAGTCAAGGCTAAAAACCACCAAAAAATACTGCCGGTAATGCTGCTGGAAACCAGTATGACTAAGGGGCTAATAGCAGTTTTAGCAGTAATACATAAGACTGAGAAGCCCCTGTCCTGCCCGAGGGAAACCAGGACAGGTGCTAAAGGTCCAAAAGTTCATAAAGTAAAAAAGCATTAAACAAAGCCAGGAAACAGTAAAACCTAAACATCCGGAGCGCCGTCACCATCCCCCGCCTGCCAGGTGTGCCTTGCTGGAATAGCAAACTCCTGAGCGCACATGGGACACTTATGCTGAGCTGGAGCTCCRGAGAACGCGCTGAGGAGGATATCTAAACRCTGGCTCATGAGGAGYGTTCTGAGTTCCATGTCAGCCAGGTGGCTACGTAACTCGAAGACTAAGGCCAGGTGCTCGTCGCTAAGAAGAAAGCCGTGCATGCCACCATCCGAGCCACTGCGGGGAGCAGTTCCCGAATCCATTTCCTCAACCAGCTCAACCACAGTCTTCTTCTGCTCCTCGCTAACCTTATTGTCCGTGGGCTTCTCAGCTTGAAACGATGGCAGTTCGTCCTGCCAAGGAATTTCTTCAATTGGACAGCCTGGGATGTCGTCAGCACTGTGTGAGGCGCGAACGGGAACCTCCATAGCTCGTGGCACCTCAAAGCCTGGCAGGTCACCTATAGATGGGTCCTCCTCTATGATGCATGTGGCCAGCTCGACCTCAGGCTCGGCATCCCTTTCAATACGCTCGCTAGAAATCAGCCCCTCCCTGCTACAGCCAGCCTTCTGCTCGGTGATGGTGTCGACCAGCATTCGCCTCTCTGCATGAGCTCTTCTGCAGAGAATTGAGGACGCCAAGGACAGAGCTCTCTCCAATTCCTGCCTCCTGCGACGCTGCTCCCTGTGAGCTTCCCAGGCTGAGCCCCGACGAGACCTGGCGCGCTCACGAACCATTGAAACCAGGTGGTAAGTGCAGGGAACAAGAGAAAGCCACGCAAGACTAGAAGTCCCCAACAAGAACAACAGCCAATACAGGTCCTGAACAAAGCGTCTCAGCCGAATTTTCTCCCAGAACACGGATCTCTGGAATGCCACATCAAAACGTATGGAAGAAATGGTGAATGGGCGAGCAAATATCATATCCAATTCATAACTAGACTCCATTAAAGACTGTCCTTCCGAATCCATGATCGGACTGCACTCGCGAGAGGAGTAAATGGTCGCGCGAGGGACCTTCTTATTCGTATTATCCCTGCGATGGTCGGCCCCCATTGTTAATGCTAATGCGTGGGTGGCTGCCATCCGCAGTTAAATCAGCTCTTAAGTCTGCTCTGAGTGCGTGACCAGGTGTCACCAGCTCAGAGTGTCGTGTCACCCTATCCGGGTAAAGAAGAAGATGACTATTTCTATCAGTCTTATTATTACATTATCCAGACCTCTTTGGATTATGAAATTGATATCCAAAAGTGATTCGTTGAGACATCATTGCGAGGGATGCAATTTTCTTCTATCATATTAAAAAAGTGATTTGTACTTGTAAGGGTTATTGATGAATTCTGAGTAAAATATAGTTTTTTCATGCAGCCTAGCATTTGTAATGGCCTTGATATAGTAGATCCAACAAATTTTAATTAGTCATCCAATATATGCATTTTGAGTCACTTTTTAGGTTGCCTAATTCTATAATTGAATCATTCATAAAAAAATAGACATTTTACTAGTTAATAAATATGTGAAAAGGAGGCCATATTTGACCTTTCAATTTCTACGAGTTACACACATACCCTGTCTGAAATCTTAAGAATTCTTCATAACTTGAAGTTGTATGAAATAATCATATTACTTTGTTTTGGAAAAAAAGAGTACAATTTGTCAATGGTTAGCTCAATGCTTTCCCTAATTTAACCTATTAAACATATCAAATAAATTTATATGGATGAAACTTTGAAGTGTTTTGTTGGGATGTATATTAGAGGTGGATTTACATTTGAGGAATTGACAGTAACGGGGAAGGAAAGTTGTAACTAGGACCGATTTCTCTCATTTATATGAGGGGTATAAAGTGCTTCGCACCCATGTTATCTCTATGGATGTCTGATGTTGTATGTCATGCTCCAGTTTGAATAAGATATTTGGGTTATGCATTTATGTTTAAGTTTTAATTATGCTATATTGGTTATGGGTTAAGTCTATGTCACATATTTAGTGTTTAAATTTTCAAAAGCATATATTTTTTATTGCTAAGCTAACTTGTTGTTTCAGCCCTAGTTTTCCTAACACCATGTTTTCAACTTGAAAAATACTCAGTTCATGGCTTATTACAAATTTAATTTAAATCCACTCCAATACACATCATAGTTGAGGAATTTTCATTGTCATACTTCGTATTTCAAGAATGGGTAATGTCAAAGTAATCTTCTCTTTTGGTATAGGGGAATTACAGTTAGAATTTTATATCTTATGTTCTTCAAATATTAGCTCAATTAATATTTGACATTTGTCGAAATTGTACCTGTTGTGTTTTTCCATCAATCCAAATATTTTACAAATACTCATAGTCTTGTTATGCATGCACACAATGCCCCAAATCCCAAGTTGTGATTAGAACACTTGGGATTGTATAAAGCATTATGAGTTTTGATGGGATGGAGTTATGGCTCTCCATGGACAGATAATGAAAAATCAGATCAGTTACTCCAACACCTTACGACAAAGACTTAGATCGCTAGTGAGGATAATTGGATAATATCTGCAGTAAATTATTTGGTTGAGACTTCGCTAACTCAAAATATTAGTTGTAAGAATGCAATTAGTTTTAGACCAATAATAATATGTTTATTGTTGCAAAGGAAATGCATGTTGAGGTGAATAAATTCTTGGTAGGCATGGGAAAAGACTTGACTGAATTGTATGGATATGTCATTGATTTACTCCATAACATAGTCATGTGATTTTCTCCATAACATGGTCATGTTAGTTTCTTATGTGGGTGATTTTTACATAGAATTTGAGGTTGGATGATAAAGATACCATGATTGAGGATGCTAGCATGTTCTTGATGCGGACTGCAACTAAATTGGACCAAGTGGATTGTTCTTTCAATGAAATGGTAATAGTGTACAAGGGGTTGGACTTTGAAGGATGAGTGTAACACTAGGGAATGATTTTTTGTAATTACTTGATAATATACTATATTCATCCTTTGCAGTTAAGAAACCTATTTAATAGTAACTAAACATATGTTTAAGATGTTACTCTCTCTTGAAGGTCCATCAATTGTTTGAAAATTTTGTAAAGTTAGTTTCCATTGATTTAAATTCTCTGCAAAATAACAAGTGCTTGCAATGGCTTTTACAATTGACCCACTGACTACCCACTTTGCATCGCTAGTGTGCTAACCGTCTATTTAATGTGGGATTCCTTTATTAACCCATTTTTTTAGTTTAATAATAGAAATATGGGTCAAAAACCCTTCAATAGTCTGTGGTTTCCTCAAGGTTGGTTCAAAAATGCAAAATATAAGACAATTGAACCCTAAAAGTAGTAGTAAATTCATTAAACATGCAAGCATTGCAATAGTTCCTCTTTACCAAAAATTCATTTAAGTTGGATGTATTTCCATTGGACATGAATCCGATGTGTTATGATGACTATCCAAAATATATCCTAGTGTAAATATTACATGTCCATTGTCATTGACCCTAGTTTTAGTGAAGAATATCAAAAGTATCCTAAAGGAGGAGAATGATGCCAAAGCTATGTGAAATCTAAATCCAACTCTTATTCGTCAACTAGATATAAGCCAACATGGAAATGATTTCTAACACTATTTGGATAATAATATATTGTAGTTTCTTTGGCAACAAACCAACATAGACAACAAATACAAGAGATTACTAAAAATATTTGATAATTTTGCAATTTATTTATCACCCCCTCTATTGAAGATTTAACACCTCTTAAACATCGTTATAAGAACACTTTAAGGGAGTTTTGATCATTGTCTCATTTTACTGTATTTTCAGAAAGGAGATCATTACCTACAATAGAACGAAAACCATATAAGAGTTTATCATTGATTGTGTGGACATTCCAAAGGAAATTTCAAGTAATGAAATTTGGTCTAAATGCTACTTTTGAACCATTTGAAGATGATCATATCTTCAAATCATGACACGGAGCAGGAAATGCAATGGATGGGCACTACAAAACATACAAAGAACATACCTTGTGATAAAAGTGACTAAAAATTGAGACCTTTATTTAGGGAAATTGATCATTCTCTACATGATATTGCCACAAACCATCCATTGTGTCCTATTCCCCTCTTTTTCACATGCAACTGTAAAATAGACACCCAATTATCATTTACGAATAGAATAAATCCAATGGGATAAATAGACTATAAAAAACACGTCAAAATTGTTACCTTATCAATGTCCTTTTGCCAGGATCATTATCCCATACAACTTGATAAGGGTTGTCCTTGAGTTTCATTTCCATTGCCAAGACCTACATAAATCATCAAAGACAAAATTTTTATATGAGTAAATAACATATAAGAAACTAAACATGCATTTGAACATGTAAAAGACTCTAGAAATACTAAAGTGGAATACCTTAATGATATTCTCTTTGTTTTGAGAATAGGTTATTCTCTATTCAACAGGGACAACCACATGAAGGCAGAATCTCATATGGCCCCTCCCCCCCATCACATCACTCTCAATTCCTCGTACCCAATAAATAATTTATTTTACATATAAAATATATAACCATTAATGCATAAGTAGGAAAGTCATCAAAACATATAAACATATAAACATTCATGCATAAGGAGGCAATTGATATAAACATTCATTCATATTAATAACAATAGTCATCAAAATACAAGTCATAAATTTATACAATCATTTTTTTTTTGTTTCTTTTTTTTTCCTCATAAAACCCATGAGTGGGATATCATCATCCTCATCTGGAAATGTATTTCTTCTTCTTTGTCCTTGTGTAGATTGTGTTTCCATGCCCTAACATACCATACTTTTGGTACGTCGATGAGGAGGGCATGGAGGCAGCTACAAATGGGCATCAACTACAACAACGAAAACAGTCATATTAATATGCTAAAATATTATTGAAATAACTATTTAATTATTTTGAATAACATTACAATATTTCTCTTTACCTGTCTGTCTAGCCATGAAAACTGGTGTGTTCATTTCTTGCATTGTTTTTTCTTCTTGTAGCTCACCCTCATGAGCTACATGCTCTTCCATTGAAAGAAACAACTTTATAAGTACACATCAACAAATAAATATGTATAATCATAATAGATACTTCTATTTCTAAAGCATACGTACCTGAATGGCTAGTCTTCTCCCCGATATCATGCGACAGGATCTCCCCACTATCAACTAGTAGTTGTTGAGTACCACTACACTCACTCCTTCTGTTGCACTCCTTCTTAAAACAAACATAAACATTCAGTCATTGGTGATATAATCAATCATGAATAGATTTTACAAGTATACTACAATGATGGACTTATTAATTTTATTTACCTGCATTTTCATCATTTCGGATATTGGCGTCTTCCCCAAGTTTTTTCAATATTCAGCCACACTTTGAAAATGAAACTTGAAACCAATATTTAGGTCTTCCTCGGTGGCACTGGATTTGAACGTATTTCCCTACAATGCATAACCTCAATAAAATTGCTTGTAATAAAATAATTATTTGTTCACTACTGTTAAATAAATCTTCGCCACAATTAATCATTTAATTCTTACGATTCATGATCTTAGTTTTCTGTAGCCACCCTGGCCCAGTTTATGTTTCCCATGCTTTTCCACTCTAGCCTTTTTTTCTTTGGAGGTGTCAAGAAGCCTATGAAAATTTTGAAATATATTATATGTCACAATTGTTATTTACCTTGAGCATATTTCACTAAAAATATGATATGTTTTGTACCTTGCTTTACCAGGCCGTGCTTATTTCCTTTTATTTTTAGAAAATTCTCCTTTGCATCCTCTATCAGTTCCTTCCACTCTTTCTCTAAAACCATGGGAGGGTGCTCGTACTTGAGGTTTTCTTCCAATCTTTTCCTATACTGGGCCTCGATATATTTCACAATCTCGCCAACTAACTGGGTGACCACTTTTTTGTTTAGTGTTTTTCCAAACAATTTTAGCATATGAATTATCAATTCATATTTCAAGTCCCTGAGGTGTAGGATAGTCGGTGATGGAGTGTTCTGTTAAGGCACTCAGTGATGTTACAATCACCGGTTCGAAACCTGCGGGCACAAAAAATCCAACCATGTTAAGGGTTGGTGTGGCTCAGGCCGGGTGCGATCCTCGGGTGATTTTGACGGCTTAGATGCTCCTGAGTCGTGGTTTCTTAGCCACAGGTTAGTCCCACATGCCACAGACAAAATAACAAACAAAAAAAATAAAAATCAATTTATATTTCAAATTGATATCTTGGCTATTCCACCTTGTGTGAATGGCGGGGCCAAAAATCTCCAATTCCTTCTCATTCAAGCTTCTATAGAATACATTATTTCCTACAAAAATGCTATGATCATTAATTTAAAATAATTTTGACATATGCGTATTTCAATTACATGATAAAAAAAATCAATTAATTAATAACTACCTGCAATATTTTGTATGTTTATTAGAACACACGAGTCATCCACCAGAAAGGTGAGATTTATTGTTTCCGTGCTTTTCACCTATGCTTCTCTAGGATAAGCTTCCTTACAATTGAAATTAGGTTCATCTCCAACATCATGCGGAGTCCCAATGTTTGTACGGCCCTACCTGGGCAGGCAATGCTTCTCAAAATCAGTATCCTCATCAATTGATTCAAGGCTAACCTTAGGAGAGAAAAAAAGCGTCACTGGTATGCTATGTCAACATTGTGGCCGCACTAGAGAATCACTGCTACCAATAACGGTATTTGTAGGTTGTCCACTCTCGGATTTTAAAATATCCTACAAAAGGAATACTTGACTTTATCAGATCATATAAAAAATATAAAACTAAAAGTCATAAACGAATATATGTCATAGCTGATAAAATTATGTAAAGATGTCACTTACCCCATAAGAATGTATTTGATATTTTATCTCATTAATTCTTGCGCTAATTTCCTCTGTAATGGGTCTTATGCTAATCAAACCAAGTAATTCTATGTTTTCTCTTTTCAGGACCTTTCATATAGTTTCCATTGGGTTTGTCGAATAAAATGTTTCTTCCTCAAACACCTCATCATCCACATTGAGTGTGGACTACAAACATCAAACAATAAAATTAGGGAAATTAATTTTAACATTAAATAAATTTAGTTATTCTAATCAAATTTAGTTACTATTACACACTAACACTTACCTGATGCGACATTGCGGGTGACATCCCACAGTCAACCTGGAATGATATACCCTTAGGTGACTTCCCATGGATACCCTTCCATAATACATTAATCAATAAAATTAATGAAATTAATTTTAACATTAAAGAAATTTAGTTATTGTAATCAAATTTAGTTACTATTACACTAAAACTTACCTGGTCCCCTGCCACAATATAATAAACATGATTTCATCTTGAAATATTGACCTCATAATCATGGAAAAGGTAAAATATTAGTAACTAATATATAATAATAAAAAAATGTTATTACATCGAAGTTTACCTGATCGGAGATGCCTCCAGGTCGTGCAAGTTTTTGGGCATGATCACTCTACCACAATAAAATAAGCAAGAAAATTAATGTAAATGGTTTAGTTAAATGGTATTTAAGATAATTAATGAAATAATAATAATAATAAGAGTGATTGATCAAAGGTTGAGTTAAATGGTATATACGATATTTACCCCCATAGTAGCATCCCCTCCATCTATTCGATTCAAATTGTAATCAATCAATCAACTCTTCACCTGGAACTATTGATTTTGTTGCACATATGAATATATGATTTCCTTCACACCCATAAAATATGGAATTTAATTGTTTAGTAGTTTTCCCTAGTCGTGTACTATTTATATATCCCACAATGTTTCTGGAAGCTTTTGGCCTTCCATCAATATACATAGTCGCTCCTTTGTTTTTATTTTTGTCTACTAGTTGTATATAATTTGTAGCCACTCCATATCTCTGCATACTTTGTGTATATCAGACCAACATCAACCAGGGATTGTATTTGTAGCATGGTCTAAAATACTCCATCAATTCAATTATAGTTCCATATTTGACCTTTATGCTATCCATGGAAAATATCCCCAATCCAGGTAAGGATGTTGGAGCAAAGCGATACATCCTCCCATTGATGAATAAATATGTTTCCAATTGAGGTAACTCCTTAGGTACCCATCATTGCACTAGATGTATATACCTCAAGGGAAACTAAATGTCACCTATTCTCTCATAATCATAATCACATGACCCTCCTTCAGAAATAAAAAATTTCATGCGTCTATGAAATATTATGCTTAGCTTTTCAGCTCTAGTTGATCAAGAACTGTTAGATCTTGTACAATATGTCTCACTTTCAACCTATTCTACTATATATTGGTCCTCACTTGAGGAATATAGATCTTATAGGTACCTATTTGGTGGTACCTACACTTAATAAAATGAGAATATAAGTTAGCGAGCTAAGTATTTTGGAAGAGATGACAATTGTTTACGTGAAAGTCATGAAATGTGAACTGCATTAAAAAAGCATGGTTTAATTACATATGAAATAAAATAAATATGATAATTAAATCAAGCATGGTGTATACAAATTTATGCAGCCTATTGCTAATGTTTATATTCAAACTTAATACTTTCCTCCAAGCCCACCAATTGTTTTGTTGGAGGCTTCTTCTTCAACCAATGTTTCGAGTAGTTCTAGTCTACTCCAAATTTTGAAGGATAACGAAGGTAGGATTCAAGTTTTCATATGAAAATTCAAGTAATATTTGATGACATTCTTAGACTCCAATTAATTTTTCAACAACATCCAACCCTAGGCCAACATCATCTCACATCAAATGATTTTCCTCCAATTTTTCCAGGGTAAGGGTAATGGCATGCAATTTTTTTTCTCTATGATGAATTAAGAATTGGTCTCCATACAGTTGTTCATGGTAGGTATTATCCCACATATCTATGTGGATTATACAAGAGATATATTTGCAGATCTCCCCTAGGGTTTACTATCCTAATTGGTCTACTAGAAGAGCTCCTACATTGAATGTATGGATCCCTTTCCAACTTGCCAACATGCTATGTTCGATATAGATTGTACTAGGGATCCAACAAGAGGCCACAACATATATTTGTTATAGATCATCCAAAAATTTAGAAGAAACAATACATTTGCCTCACAAACTTCCACTACAATGCCATAATAACAAGTTCCCACAATTCACACTAATTTCTAAAATAGAAAAAAGGCTCAAAGGAAGCTATGTGGGGAAATGATGATAAGGAGTTCCATGTTCCAAATGTTGAGCCAAAAAATAATGTTTGGGAACATTCCCAAGAAAAATTATGATACTCCTCCAAATGAACATCTCATCACATGCATTTAGGTTATAGTTATGGAAATTTATGCCCTTTACTTTTTTATTTTTAAAGGAAACATTGGGATGAAATGCAAGCTATTTCACTCCATGGTCACGGATTTCCAAAAAATATTTGACAACAACATCACCCCCTCCAAAAAGATCTGTGTTCATCTATGTTAACCTTAAAATGTCACTAGATGGAGAGTCAATTTTCTTCATCAGAGCACCAGTATCCCATACATGAACAGTCTGATACAATGAGGCTGAAACAACCAAATCCTCCTTGGGATGAAAAGAGGCACATGTTACAATGTACATAATGATTGTGGACAATAAGGATAGATATGAAATTTTGAGATTTCCAGTTCCATATCCTTAATGTTTGATCATCACTTGCACTAACAATCCAAGGATACTCATTATGGAACTGAATTGTTCAGATGTAATCAAGATGCCCCAGACTTTCACATGGCCTCATTCACACACCAATCATAAATGTTGAATTTTGGTTACTGATGCAGACCCCCATCCATTCATGGGTCCCTCATGACCTCCTGGTCTAGGATCGTTTGAATTCAGGAGCTGGATCATCTCACAGGCTTCTCTTGAACCCTCAAATTACTCTACATAGGTCCTTTACCTTCCTTCCCATGAGAAAATTTGATTTTCGGGGGCCCAAATGCCCTAGTGGAGCCTTCCACGTGACCCCGGGACAAACTATGGGATCAATGTCAACATGTGGGAATATTATCAGTGCTAGATCTTTTGCTTCGGCCAAAATCTCACACGACCGTGAGTTGTGACTAAGCGCCAACCAAACACATGCTAATTTGGAACTCTGGGATTCGATGACTTTTCCTGCTCCAACACTGCTATTCTCTCGGAGTGTCGAACCTACATACCACTTGGGGATCCAACAACTCACACTTCTCCACTGATCTATGATGTATATCTACTCTGGGACTTTAAACTTCAGAGGTTCTCACAACCCCAAAATTCCAATCCTCTAGAGCACCCAATTGGCGAACCTTCGAAGGACAAATATCAAGGGTCCATAATACTCAACCAACTGATGATAAATATTTTCTATAAGACTCTGGTCTTCAGGATTCCTCCCTGCTCCATTACTCAAAACCCGTGAAGTATCAAACATCAAATTGGCAGATCAGACGGTTGTCTTCACATCATAGATCAACGGTTCACACTTACTCCGAGCTTCGGGACTTTGGAACCTTCCACTGCAGAACATCCAAAATATTCCAGAGTGCCAAGTATTCGGACTCTGAGATATCCTAATAGGTGTCCCCAACAATGGATGACCCAGATCCACTCTAGGCTTTAGGAATTCAAGCATCTTCTTCTTGCAACTCTGCACAACCTCTGAATGATGGATTTAACAGAGGCAAGATCTTCCATCCATGTGTCCCTTTGTTCATCAACAACCAAGACTAATTCCAGCCTTCGGGATTTCTTGACCCACACAAAGGTTTATGTTATATCATGTTGTCATTGATGCCAATGGTTTGATTAATTGATGTCAAGTGATTGATTGATGTCAAAGGATTGATTGATTGATGATTGATGGAATATAATATGTATTTTCTTGATGAGAATGCACAGATAAAGATGGATCAATGAGTTGTCTTTGATATGATGAAGATGGATCAATAAGTTGTCATTGATACATGATGAATATGGATCATTGTGGTTTCATTGTTATATGATGCATTGTTGGAAAAATGTATAGATGACTCATTATTGTCTTATCATGATTAATAAGGTGAACAAATGGATGAACTCCAAAGTGGTCCCCTTATGGTGAAATCCCTCACGAGAAGACGCTTTGCGGGTTGAGTTATCCTAGAAGAATGGTTGGAGGACCCTTGCTCTCATTATTTTCTTATCATGATTGATAAGGTGCACAAATGGATCAACTCCAAAGTGGTCCCCTTATGGTGAAATCCCTCATGGGAAGACGCTTGACGGATTGAGTTATCCTAGAATAATGGTTGGAGGACCCATGCTTGTATGTGGAATAATGAGATGATTATAAAGTAAATTGTTGGTGAAACTATCCTAGATGGATAGTTCTTGTCATGCCATTTCTGGTGGCATGTGGAATGTCACATAAAACCTCATGGTTTGAGAGTTATGGCCTTACGAAGATGAAGGACCCCCACATTAAGGCTTGAAGCCCCCAAGGTCAAAGAAGTCAAAGTGACCTAAAAGAAGAAATCATTATTTAAATGATAAAGTAAAGTGACAAAGTCAATGTGGATTATTTAAATAATAAAGAGAAGTGACGAAATCAAGAAATGATAAAGCAAGGTGACAAAATCAAGAAGGAATATTTAAATGATAAAGTATTGGAGAACCTTCTATTTATGGAAAGTGGTTAACCCTAAAAATAAGGAAAATAGGTTAAGTGACCTAGAAATGGGTTAAGTG
>ML784242.1:0-10683 GCA_009831015.1 Picea engelmannii | reverse complement strand
ATGGAAAGTGGTTAACCCTAAAATAAGGAAAATAGGTTAAGTGACCTAGAAATGGGTTAAGTGACCTAGAGGATGAAAGTATAAATAAGATAGAAATGGTCTCTTGTAGATCATCCTTTTTGTGGATCAATGGAGAGCTTCTTCTGAGGATATCTTTTGGAGTATTGATGGAGAGCTTCTTGAGAATTTTTGGTGTGTAACACTTGAGAATATTGAATATATATAGGTGACTAAGGTAACCAAGGATATCTAAGCTGAATTGAAGAAGGAAGGTGAAGAAAAGAGGGCCGGAATTGAAGGGAGGATAAATTCTTTTGATGATGCTTTCTAAGGTATGTTATTTACAGGTCATCTCACCATTTTCGCTATAAAAAAATTTCTGTAATGATTCAGACCGTGGGATTGATATTCCATTGAGTAAAAATATCCAAGTATATGTGGTAAACAATTCAGCTTTTGGATCGTTGTATTTTTGGAGTTACACTCCGTGGCTAGTCCTAAAACTAGTCAAAAACAAGTGTTTCGGGTAAAAACGTCCTAACTTATTCATAACGGATCCAAATGTTGTGAGAAAAAATGTTTTGGTTAGGGTACAGTATGTAGTATGTTTTGTAACACTTTTAGATCAATTCAATGAATATTTTGTGCCGGGCACGCTCTACAAGTTAGCTCTCTAGAATAAGACAAAATTTAGCAAGGTATGCTATTTTTTCTATAACTCTTTTTATGAGAGGTTCCAAGTAGTTCCACCTGGAGGAATTGCATAAAACATACTGAGTAACATTTTGTATCAGTTTCATATATTTATTCATTACAGGTACAAAGTTATGATTATTTCAAGTTGGGGTTGTTGACTAATCCAAAACTAGTCATGGTTGAGACAAGAAGTTGATGAGTTGGCACATACATGAGGTGTATAGTTGATGATGCTGGTACATATTGATGAGTCATTTTTTATGAGTAGTTGACACATGATATGTATATACTTGGTACATGGTTGGATGCACTTGTTTATGGTACAGGTTGATTACAGGTTGCTTGGCATGGGTTGGTGCATGGTTGATGCACTTGTTTATGTTGACATATTGATATATGTTGAGGATTGTTGCCTCATCTCAGTTGGTGCTGAGAATGTAAGGTGAATCTTGCATATAGAGATGGTGCTCTTGTAGAGTTGTACTCTATTCAGTTGTTGCTGAAAAACCCCCGGATTGAAGTCCATAACAAAAAGAAAAATTGTTTATACATCTTGTGTTCTTTGTGTTCCTTGTGGAGATGATTTGTTTATGATATGTTGATGATATATGTTTGTGATATGTATTCACATCTAACTGATTATAAATGACAACAATGAGTAATGATAAAATTTTGAATGTTAACTAAGGATTTTTTGTGTAAGAGGGAAGTTTTTGGAAAAAGATCCCCACACTCATTCACCCCCCCCCTCTAAGTGTGGTAGGTGTGTCCAACAATTTACCTATATTCCTCCATAGTGTTAGGTCTCCATATTATGTGATATAGTTCCATGTGTCCCCCATCTATGGATGGCTAGGATTAGCTCCATGCATTGGGACTCCGGGTGTCTATGTGATTTTCAACAATGTCGTCGTTCCTCCAGAGTGTTGGACCTCTATATCTCAGTATATGCTGCCATGCATTCTCCTAGATGGACGACTAATATTTTATCTTTCCTTCGGGCCTCTCGGAGCTCGCTGTGCTTGTTCTGAAAAAACCTCTGGAGTACAAAATCTTCGGACCTCCAAAACTGGCGCCATGTGTCCCTCTCAAATGGATGGCTGAGATAGGTTCCACTCTTCGAGACTTTGGGAGTCTTGAAGACTCCTCAACCTTGTTCTCCCAGATATCCAAACTTCCATACTATCCCTAATATGCTGACACGTGTCCCTATCAGCAACGGCTAGAACATGCTCTTCTCTTTGAAGCTTCGAGAGACTTGAAGCCCTTAGTGCCTGTGCTTTACTTCCTCTGGAGTACAATATCTCTAAACATTGAGATCTTCTGACGCATATCCTCTCAAATGGTTGGTCCCGGTTTGCTTCAAACTTCAATACTTTGGGAATATACACACTTTTTCGACCAAATTCCTCTCAAGTGTTGAGGATCTAGACTGTAGGATATGCTGACACACATCCTATTTCTTTCGATGGAAAGGATTTTTTCTAAGGTTCGAAACTTTGGGAGACTCGTCTCCTTTGAACCTAAGTATGGAAAAGCTTCGAACTTCCGAAGTACAAAGGACCCTCAAGGTTAAACCCTATGAAACTTACCTGGATTCGACGATTATTGTAGCTTGCGCCCAAATATAACAGATGAGATCTGTCCTCCTCTTGCGTGCTCCTCCTATTTTGACTATGATCTAACGGTCTAGATTTCTCCTTTAGTCAATTTGACGACTGTTGTATATTCTCCTTCTATTTGGGCTCCAATCCGATGACTCGGGTCGACTCTAAAAGCATATCTGATGGTCATTGTAGCTCTTTCTCCTCGACTGATTGTGTTTTCCTTCCAAGTGAAGGATTTATTAGAGCTTTAAAAAGGCTCGACCTTGGACCTTCTCCCGCAAGTTTGTCTTCTCGGCCTCAGCCTACAATGTACCTCATGAGATTTTGAATGTGAAAATAAGTTCTTTTTTCACACACCTTTCACTTCTTCCATAATCTGAGACTTGTACTATCTTCTCCTTCTGCACTCCTTGTAGGGATATCTGTGCACAATAACACTATTCCTCCTAAGCCTTGAACTTGCTAAAATTTCTAAGGGTCTCGACCCTTTTCTTCTCTTAATAATTTTGTGTGCCCTCCTGGAACTCAAACTCTTTCCTCCAGATCTTGAAACTAAAAATTATTTGTTTCTAGCGCACTCCTTGTATAGCTTCCTTCTTGAGAGTCTTCAGTAACTCTCGTGTACCTTATTTGCACAGTCTTTCCTCAGAGCGTTCAGTAAATCTGGCATGTCTTCTTGGGTCAACTTTCCCTTCTAAGCTTTAACCTTGTCCTGGTTTTCCCACCTGGCACGTTCTACTCTGAACTCGAGATAGATTTCTAAATGTACTCCTTGCGTTGGCTTCAAAAAGTATTTAAATTACTCGAATGTGCACTCCTTGCACAAGCCTAAGAGCCGAGAACACTTAGCTTCTACAGACAGATTGGGAAATATATCTAATTCCTACAAACAAAAACATACATGCATCCATGGCATTCATAAACACACATAAAACATTCAGAAAATGAACATTCATTACACAGATAAATACAGGGATATTCATATGCAAGAAAAAGTGATCTTTCTATTATTTTTGAATGCTTCTGCACAATGTTTACAAAAATGGACTATAACAGAGTCTCAATCCCTCTCTCATATCCTCTCATAATTTCCAATAACTCTAATGAATCTCAATACATTTATCTTTTTACAAAGGAGGGGCTTCTAGGGCCTTCCCTCCAGCTACCTACTCACATTAATTTACATTAAATGGCCATCTAGTCTGAATCGAATCTAGATCCATATAAATTTCAACCATTAAAGGTGAATTCACATGCACCTGTACAATACACATGGGCTTGGATTTTCTTGAGCCTTATATACTTTAATTACATTGAATTTCATTAAAAAAATTAATTGAAGTTCAAAATGAAATGGTTGGCGCCTCTCTTCCCTTGGAATTCATTCCCTCCAAGTGTGTTGATGTGTTGTTTGTTGATGTGCGAATGAGGTGGAGCAATGCTCCTACATCATACTCCCGTGCTAGAAAAACTCATGATCTCTTGATCGTGGCTCCCCCAATGTTGTTTTTGAGATCCTCCATGGTCCCAAAATTTCATGTGGAGTTGTCCATCTGCTCCTCTGTCTTTCTGTTGTTGTTGTTATCATGTTGTTGTAGGCTCTTTTATGATCAACATTTATTTTATGTTGCTAGTTGTCTTTTGTGTTGATTCCAACATCATCCTTCTTATCTATTAAACATCCTCATCTAGTTGGTTTGTCGATTGTCTCTTCTCTTCCAGCTTGCTCTGCTGCTGGTGTTTTTGTGTGTTTGATTTGGTTTCATAGTTTATGCTTTCATTGTATCTTTAGTTTATTACTTAGTTGTGCTTTAATTCATTAAGTGATTTATTTGGAATTAATTGTCGAGTGTTGGGTAGGAGAAATTTTAACAGTCCCCTCATGGTGATATTTCAACCCCCTTGGCATCACTTTGGAAATACCAAGAGATTATTTTGCTTCCTTGTCAAAAGTTACTTTGTTGGCATAATCCTGTTATTTCCCTTGTTCAAAGCATCTACATTTAGTTACCCTTGTGTTCCATGAAGTTTTTTCTATTCCTCATAAGTCTTGTTCCATTTCTCCCTTGTGTCCATAATCCTTTACCATACATATTTGCCATTTTTTTGCCTCTGGTTGTCTCTTTTTAATTGATTTATCATTGAAAATCCTCTTTCCTAGTAATTGACCATTCCCCATGGAATTATTTAAAACATTTCCAAGTCAACATTTCATTGATACTCTAAACAAGGGAACTCATGAGTCCATCTCTCTTGGGCTTCCCATCATATCTTGGTGCTATTCCTTATCAATTATCTTGAGATTTCTACCTCATGCTAGTTTTCAAGGATTCCCTTCTCCCTCAATTCTAGTGGGCCTTCCTCTATCAACTTCATCACATGAGTTATATAAGATGGTTTAGAGGATGGTGTACCTTGGGCCAATTTTTTTCATTAATGGGTTACCTCTGACCAAGGAGGGAGAATCCTTATTACTCCTTGATTTGGTTGTTTATAACATGTTCAACCTCATCTCATTATTTCACCATTTAGATCCATACACTTTATGGTCCAATGGTCCATTTAATTGTACCATATTCCAAAACATGTTTGAATTCCATCTGTAACGTACCCCCATCTTAACCAGGGAACATTACTTGCAGAAAAACACATAAATTCAAAAATTTATTTTGCTAACTAATTCATGTAGCTTACCAACTATGAATTTACCACATTTTTAACTAACATATGATACCCATAACTAAATACATATATATCATTCTAAAATAAAATAATGCAACCATAAAATAATGTACAATAAAACATTAACACCATTCTAATGTATAGGGTAAAACACAACCATAAAAATCATTAGAGAAACTCATAAAATAATTAAACACTTATCTCTAAAACATTTGTGCAACCAACTGCTTGGGGAGGAAGTTCCACCCAACCATAGACCCGTTGTTCCAAATATCAACACCAATTCACCCCTGAGCTAGGGTTAGGAATCCACAAGACAAGGGTACCTCTCACAGTCCACTCATAGCTTTAAATTCACAACCCACTAGTATTTTCCTACATCTAACTCAAATTTCTTCCATCTCTCTTCCTCTTGACCTACCCAACCAATGGAATGTACCCCTTGACTTCTATCAGTCCCTTAGGCATCCCATTCATTTATTAGGGATTTTTTGGCATAGGTAACCAAGAATATCTCATCTGGGAACTCAAGGTAACTTGCTACCAGGAAAACTACCAGCAAAAATAACAACAACCACTTGTTGTTACAGTGCAACGCACCCTGGAGTTCACTCTTTAGGCCTGACAACTTGGATATTAAATTTGCATCTCCATTATGCTCCAAAAATACTCTATCATGCTCCATAATTCTCCCTTCCTTCCTAGTTTAGCTCCATTTCTCTCTTTCTTTTCTCTCCCCTTTGTTGTTCATGAAAAAACTGAATGTGAAAAATTGTTTGTTTTTCCTAATACAAATTTCCTCTATTTTCCCAAGATGGTTGAATTCTCACTCTAGCTAATGTGGATTTTAATGCAACCCCATGCTTCCCATAACTATGGATGTCACTTCGACACACACCCCTGACAAGTATTTAATGATTGGTCTCTCATACACTCAACCATAAAATAGAAGTTACCCACAATAGTCATAAAATTCAGAAATATGAGTTGAATTTATAGTCATAATTAATTTCTTCCTTGGATTCATCTTAGACATTTTTAGACATTCCCGCTCTTGTTTATAAATAAACCTCCATCTCTTTCCATATTCCCAGTAGTTGGTGTCATATTATATTTATTTAAAATCATGAATACACTTAGCATAATACATCACTTGGCCATATCCATATTTATATCTACATTATGCATAAATTAAAATGAAGATTATAGTGGGGATGTTACAACATCAACCCTTAGGAGGGAGTTTAAATTCAATTACATCCCCACATTTTCTAGTCAAAACATTTATTTTTGGAGTTATATATCCAATTGACATGCATTATGCTTTATATGTTATTCCCTAGGGGTTCCTCTTATCCCTCAATGCCAACAAAATTTATCCTATCGACACCAACACCTTGATTTGTTCGACAACACAAGTATTACAACAGAGGATGAACGCCTTAAGTAACCACTCACATGACCAAATAAAATATAAAGACACTGATGCTTTTACATGGTAAAACCCATATGGGGAAACATCCACATCCCCAACCAACATGACCACTTGGAGAAATTTATTAATTCAAAGAAAAAATATTATAAAGATATTTACAAGAGAGTTTCTCACAATCGATCATCGACAAATGACTCTCCATTATTTTTAAATAGAGATCATGGATAAATCAAGTGTTAAGCCACAAATCAATGTAGCCATTAAGATTGAGGATAATATGAACTGTCATATAACTCTATGTTGGGAACATATCATCACTGTCAAATTACATAACTACAAATGCATACTAATGCATACTAAAGAAACACACTAGGAAACACACTTTTTCCAAACGACACTTTAGAACAAGTCTATCTTAACTAACTCTTAAGTTTATAAATATCCTAAAATACCCCCTTAAGAACAACTTGGGATAGGATTGAATGATTTTCAAAGGAAACACAAAAGGAGAAGGAAGGAGGCATCAAATCATATCCCCCCTTAATGAAAACTTGTTGAACTCCTAACATAGATCAAATTTTGGAAAAATTTGATTCTATAAGAGACTTTGTGAAAATGTCTACAACTTGATCTTTTGTAGGGAAGAAAAATCACCTCAATAAATCTATCATGAATCATATTTTTTATGAAGGGCATCTGTATCTCTATGTGTTTTCTACACTGATGTTGAGATGGATATTTGGTGAGATTTATGGCACTCTGATTTTCGCACCAAAGGATGGTCAGATAATTCTACTGGAATCCAAAATCTAAAAGGATCTATTGAAGCCACAAGGCTTCCTCACTTTCATTAACTATTACTTGTTACTCTGCTTCTACTGAAGAAAGAGAAATATCATGTTTCTTTTTGTAGGCCCCATTTGTATGTCCTAAACCAAGGATGAAAACATAACATGCAATAGAATTTCGATCATAAGGGTCTTTGGCCCAATATGAATCAATGAAACCAGCTAATAAAGGACTCTCCCCTGAGTTGTAATGTATCTCTAACTAAAATATAACCTGGACATACCGAAGTGTCCTTTTAGTTGCTTTCCACTGGATTTCATGGGGTGTTTTCATATACCAAGAAACAAGACCAACAACAGATGAAATATCAAAACATGTATGATTCAAGTATAAGAGGATACCAACTAACTGACAGTGCAAAGTGGCATCAGCTTTGGGAGAAGTACAAGTGCCAACAAGTTTGAATCTATAATGAAATATAGAAGGGGATGGGTTAGAATATTCCATGTGAAAGCAATGTTGAAGATCACAAGCATACTTAGTCTGGGAAAGAAAAAATATTTTCCTTCATTTGAAAAACTTGGAGGCCAAGGAAATAGTGCAAATAACCTAAGTTGGTCATTTCAAATTTCTTCTTAAGGTTGGTTTTCACATGGTTTAAATTTTTTGGGCCACTACCAATGATGATAAGGTCATCAACATAAAGAACAAGGATTATGAGATGACTTCCTACTTTCTTGGTGTAGATAATAGGATGAGAATGGCATCTAGAAAAGTCAGTATCAAGAAGAAAGCTATTGATTTTGGCATACCAAGATCAATGAGATAGTTTAAGACCATAAAGAGATTTTTTAACATGACAAAAAAGGCTAGAGTTATTCTAGACATAGCCAAGAGGTTGTTCCATGTATATTTCTTGTTGCAAATGCCCATGCAATAATGCGGATTTGACATCCATATGATGGACCTCCCATTTATGTGAGGCTATAAGGGCTAGTACAAGATGGATGGAATTCATTTTGGCTACAGGGGAAAATATTTCATTATAAGAAGTGCCATCATCTTAGGACAGTCCTTTGGAAACTAACCGAGCCTTATGTCTTTCAAAACTTCCATCTGATGCATACTTAGTTATGTAAAACCATTTACAATCGATAATTTGTATTCCTTTTATAAGAGGTACAATATCCCAAGTATCGTTTTCCATTAAGGAATGATACTCTTCATTCATTGTTGAATCCCAATATGGATGAATTGAATGTTTGGAAAAATATTGTCATTGATGTGATGTCAAAGACAGAAGGAAACTATCAATGTCTCTATGTGTTTATGAGGTTTTCTTTATTCAAGTGAATTCAAGCTATGCATGTTTGAAGAGAAATGTCAAACGAAATATGAAAATGAAATCTTATTGAAGAGAAAAAAAAACACCGATATTGAGGAGGAAGAAGAACCACAAATCTGACAACAAGAATATGAGGGAGTAGAGGAAGACGTTTTGATCATTCATTAAAAAACAATGGAAGAACGAAATCAAGAAGGTGAATAGATTTGTGGTAGACTGACCATAGTTCATTGAAGCTTGACGGAGCAGAGGTAGCTATGAGTAGCATTAATCTTGCTAACAAAGGACCTAGTTTCTCAGACCAAAGTAAATGATAATAGTCGATATATCCCACATTCATAAGGAAACCAACTTCGATGGGTTAAAATGCAAAGGTGGTGTTATGTTATTTGAATGAAAATGAACAAGTTATGGATCCCTGAACAAAGAATTAACTTTTAGTTATAGGGGATAGTATATCAGATACAAAAGTATCTGAGTGTTTTTTGTAAGTGCACATCATGAAATTTTTGGGGGCCTAGTGGGATGATACCCCGGAGGGCCTAGTTCCCCAAGGGTATGGTGAGTCTGTTAGCTACCGACGAAGAGAAGATCTAGGGAGATCTTACCGTTTATCATCAGGGCTCACGACTAAGGATGGAGGCTCAAAAAACCTCAAACACATTGACATATCATATATCAACAAATGAATGAGAGTTGGACAGTGAATCAGGAAATTGTGATATCCCGATACGCGATACTATGATATTAGATATCAGATATCGGGTATACTAGATCAAATCAAAGGAGTGAAAGTGTGGTGTTTAAGTCCTAAGTTATCGATGGCCAATGTCACATCATCACCATGAAAACAAGCCACATTAGAGCCACATGGAGGCCACGTCATCTGCCACACTAGTGCCATAACATCAACTAATTCACTATGATTTTCCACGAGAAGGCCACCTCATCTTCCACATCATATATGATACTAAATAAAGGAAGATAGTTGAAATGAAATGTTAAAGTTCCATAAGCCTAGTGGTCTGGTAGAATCGGTATTTCGAATATAGAGAGACAAGGTTCCATACGAGATTAAAAGAGAGGAGTGCCAATGCAAAGTTGAAGGCATGATGTCCTAGTGCCCAGATGGACTCGATGGGATAATCTCCTAGTGAAACAGTGGAAGAAACATGGAAGGAAAGGTTCCATACTATATCAGAAGATCAGAGTGAAAGTGCATTGTTGAATTCCTAAGTGTCCATTGGGCTGCTGGTTGATGCCATGTCAAATCCATGACAATAACCATGTCTTCCAAGACACATAGTACGGGTCCACATGGAGGTGATGTCAGTATCTACACATAGTGCCACATGTAAGGACACATACTAGTGCGATGTCATATAGTATATATGCATATGGAGTCCATATGGAGACTACATGAGATACCATGTCATATCAATATATAATATATCATATGAATGATCAGATGTGTAGTGCTAATATTTTTGAGGGCTCACTAGCCCGGTGGTCTGGTGTCCCAGTGGGTTGGTAGCCAACCCGACATTAGTGCCACATGCCAGGAGACATGTTAGTTCTAAGTCAACATGGTATTTGAATAGGGCTAAATGACATGATAATGTCAACAGTCATGTACGAGTGCCATGTCATCCAATACACATGGAAGTGGTCCACTAGGACACCACATAATCTACCATGCCACCATACTAACATATCAAATATTGGAATATTGGAGGAGCATTACATCATCAAAGTCTCATTGGCCTAGTAGGCCGAGGACCCAATGTAGTGTATAGGATACAAAATGATCGGAGGAGAAATGAGTGAGTTTGAATCCCTAGGGGGCCATGGGCCAATGAGACTAGGGGGGTGGTGACCTCGATGGTCCCAATATAAAGAGAAATAGATCAATAGTCAAAATTTAACTGAGGAGATGATCAAATAGTTGATGTGAAATCAAGGTTTAAGGGATGTTGCACATCTTGAGCGATTGGTGGGAAAGTGGACTGTTGGTCACTATAATTGCTTAATTAATTTCAAACAACCAAGTGAAACATAAATTATCAACCCAGGGAAGTCTTTTGTTTCAAAGATAGCCACGCACTATATATGCTCAATTCCAAAAGCAC
>ML784241.1:445794-465307 GCA_009831015.1 Picea engelmannii | reverse complement strand
ATGCTGGTTTTCCCGGTTTGGGTTTCCAGGTGAAAAATCTCTGTGTAATGTTTGTATTTGCCATTGTATCTTTTCTGTTCTTTTCTGAATATCAGTTTGCAGTAGATATTGTACAAGGTTAGAATTTACATCTTTCTACTTCTTCACTAGAGAAATCCTCAGATGAATTTTTGGTTTTAGTATGGGTCTTGTCTCCATGACAAGCCTTCTTGAGAGGGTTTCTTCTTGCATTGCTTCTTTCAGGTCTATGCCTCTGCATTTTCAGGTAAATTATGGGTTTACTCAAGCCGGTGTTTTCCCATTTCGCTGGGGACTGGTCCATGTTGCAATTTTCATTGTAGTTCAGACAGGATTTACAACAGGACCACATTTGTCTCGGTATATTTTTCCTACTCCTTCATTAGACAATCATTGTCAGCCTTAACACTTTTCAACTCTTCCCTGAGACTTCTCATGGTCTCAACCAAGTTTGGAGGGGTTTCTACCATTCTCCTTTCAACATATTCTTCCTATTTGTTATAAGAACTCTCCCCCCATTCATGGTGGGTCACCATCGATGTTCTTAGACCTTTTTTGGGAAATCTTAGACTGGTTAAGTGCTGAGAATCAACATTTCTCTGTGAGCTGACTTTTCCATAAAAAAAAAACAAGGTACACTTGTAAACTGATGTTATTCTATAGAGACATAGTGTTTTATAGTAGTATTCAATCCCTATTTAGTCCTGCAAAAACAACATATAATTGTATTCCTCTCCTAGTAAGAAGGTTTTTGATAAATCCCCATGATTAATTACTTGTCGAGTTATTATTCTCGAGACTCTAGGGTTAATATTTGCACAATGAGTTCTATTGGGCCTCCACGTGTTGGGTAAAAAGGGACTCAGGGACAATAGAGTCAGACGGTTTATCAATATCCATCATTGGTCGGGGTTTCCATGGCCAAAATTTGGGTGGGTAAGCTTTCAAATTGTGAGTCCTGATAACGGTCGGATCAATGGTCCACGTCGTCATACATCATTAAAGTGGTCATGAATTATGCTAAAGGGTCGACATTATCAACACGAAGCACCCACCTAAGACTCTCATGAGTTAACTAAGGTTAATTTGTGTTGGTGTTTTTCAGCGCATCCATTAGGGAACACGTGGGGGTCATTAAGTCCATAGTTGCATTCTTATGGGTGAAGAAACTACCTTGTGGCCAACAATCGCTAACGCCCTCAAAGGTATAAGTACTTGGTCACCCGAATGGGTATTAGTAGGTCCTTATAAATAGGGTAAGGAAATATATCCTTCCTTTTATAATTTTTCTAATAAAACTTATTCAACTCATTTGTGAACCCAAGCAAGCCAAGTGTAGTTTCCTTCTCTCATACCACTTTGTAACATACCCGACCCCTTAAGGCTTTTAAGGGGTGGGGTGTCTAATTGTTTTCTCAGTTTATCTAAGTTATCTTACTTTATTCCATTCACATCTCCAATGTTATTTACTTATTCAGGGACTTTTCAATGACAAAACCTTTTTATTCTCATATTCATAGACTCACGGGATCTCGACTACATATCGTTATAATTTTCCTTCCACAAGTCTGACCGAAACTTCTCGACACTTATCAATTTCTCCATCTTCGCGGACTCGCGGAGGTAATATTCTACGAACCTAATTTTCATGAGTCCGTGAAGTCTCAACACTTAGTCATTTTCCCTTCACGGACTTGCAGAGGTAATATTCTATGACCCTGACTTTTATGAGTCTGAGAAATCTCAACACTTAGTCATTTTTTTTCCCTCCGCAGATTCGCAGAGGTAATATTCTATGACCCTGACTTTCATGAGTCTGAGAAATATCAACACTTAGTCATTTTTCCCTCTGAAGACTCACGGACTCGTGAAGGTAATATTCTATGACCCTAACTTTCAGGCGTTTGAGAAATATCAACACTTAGTCATTTTTCCCTCTGTGGACTCGTGGAGGTAATATTCTACGACCTTGATTTTCATGAGTTCGAGAAGTATCAACACTTAGTCATTTTTTCCTTCACGGAATCACGGACTCACATATGCACTAGTTGTGGAATCCCATGGTTTCAAACCCCTACAAAATGTGCAACATATATCAAAGTTTTCAATCTCCCTCGGTTTTGCCATTTCCCATTTTAACATATGGAAAAAATTTCAAAGTACCCCTTTATTTTCCATCTCCGACATATGTCAAATTGATAATAATGGATTTCAAAAACAAAAGTTTTTAATGTCCATGCCCCATATACATATGGAAAAATTACTAAGAAAAATGATTTTCTATAGTTTTAATGGACAAAACTATAGTTGTAAAGCCATAACCTTTGAAGAAATAACAATATAGAATGGGTGCTTATCCAAAATTTTCAACCCATCTACTTGGCCTTTTGCACAAAGTATATGTCAATACATACATATACCAGGACTTTAATTTAGTCTTATAAACCCCAACTATTGGATTATACCTTGGTTGCGCCCTCGGTGGCATGTGCCCAATATATTGACCGCTAGACTTGCAAATCAATTTGGATCATCCCACTTGCTAACAATCCAACACTACCATGCAATGTGGGATCTCTCCATGGAACCCAAAACCAAATTGCAATCAACGTGGATTCTTCCTCACGCTCTTGGGCTTCACAATCCCTCCATATCCGCTTTCGAACTGATTGTGTGAACCTTCCCCAATGATTTGTTTCCTTGAGCACCAACTGAAGGAAAGGAACTCCAATGCATCATAGCCAACATGTGCACTAGTTGTGGAATCCCATGGTTTCAAACCCCTACAAAATGTGCAACATATATCAAAGTTTTCAATCTCCCTTGGTTTTTCCATTTCCCATTTTAACATATGGAAAATTTTTCAAAGTACCCCTTTATTTTCCATCTCCTACATATGGTAAACTGATAATAATGGATTTCAAAAACAATTTTTTTTAATTTCCATGCCCCATATGCATATGGAAAATTACTAAGAAAAATGGTTTTCTATAGTTTTAATGGACAAAACTATAGTTGTAAAGCCATAACCTTTGAAGAAATAACAATATAGAATGGGTGCTTATCCAAAAATTTCAACCCATCTACTTGGCCTTCTACGCAAAGTATATGTCAATACATACATATACGAGGATTTTAATTTAGTCTTATAAACCCCAACTATTGGATTAGACCTTGGTTGTGCCCTCGGTGGCATGTGCCCAATATATCGACCACCAAACTTGCAAATCCATTTGGATCACACCACCTACTATCCAACACTACCATGTGATGTGGGATCTCTCCAGGGAACCCAAAACTGAATTGCAATCAACGTGGATTCTTCCTCACGCACTTGGGCTTTAGAATCACTCCATATCCACTTTCGAACTGATTGCGTGAACCTTCTGCAATGAGTTGTTTCCTTGAGCACCAACTGAAGGAAAGGAACTCCAAAGCAGTGGCAACCTATGTGGACACGTTGTCCTCGTTAGAATTTGAAACAAAAGGATACAACCACCCAGCTGTGACGGATCACTAGAGGGAATATCTCACTAAATAACCATCCTCTATGGTGCCAATTGCCTCGAGCATCTCATTGGTCGCATGGACACTTGAAAATATCTGTTTGTTGGAATCATTCATCTGGAAATACAAACTGGGATCCTGTATCTTCTCCCAATCATCGAATAAGTGGATGATGGAATTGAAGAAGCCATCGATCAATTAGAGATCGCTTTACTTGACTTTCACTATCGTTCAACATCAGTCTGAAGGGAAATCATGGAGAACCGTTGGCCCAATCACGACATGAATTCAGCCCAATCGTTAGCCCTCTCATCACCATGGTCGTCAAATTTACACGCTAAGGACAACAATTACCATCAAAAATCAAGGAAATTACTCGGTAGCTGTTGAAATGCAACAATGTTTCACTAGGAAGTTTCCTAACACTCTCTGCAAGTTCTGGAATAATTTTTCATCGAACACCAAGAGCCAATACTGCAACTGCAAATGCTTTCTTTGATGGTAGCATAAATGAAACTTCTTTCTAAAAGTTGTTGAAGAGATCGCAAAGAAGTTGAAGGGAATGAATACATGCTTCATGAAGCCACTGATACCCAGAAGAAGGAATATTGTCATCCTTTCCTGTATGTCTCACTTCATCAAATATGGGGAAAAATACACGATCAAATACATTCTCCCAGAACGCTGATGAGAATTTGTAACCTCTGTCCTTCAACAAATCGAAACACACCTCAAGTACACAACTCCTTACTTCTGTCAGAGGATCAGAGGTTAAATCTAATAATCCTGCGAGCATTGGAAACCAATAATGTTCTAGTACATCAGTGTCTGTATCTATGCCAATAACTTCCATGGGTTTCAAGGAGCCACCTAGAATTAGGCCCTCTACAAGCCGATCTTCACAAATACGAAGCAAAGCAATAGCCTTCAAGCTAATTCAGAGACAACTTTTATTGTTAGAAAATCCAATAAGATAGTTTACACAACCATAATGAGATTCGTCACCCATGCACTCTGCAATGATGAATATTTGCAGAGACAATGATATCACCAAACCCAAAATCATTGAAATGGCCTTTATTCCTTTTGGAGCAACGAACTCACGGTCTGGATATCTGACTCCTTAGCGTAGAGCTACAGAATCAAACCTAGGTGAGACCAAATGGGAACTTAGGATTTGATCTTTTCCATGAACCCGTCTGAGAATTTGACGAAGAACTTTACAACCTCTGGCTGGTCGAGCTCCTAGAAATCGTTGTACAACAAAATCGATGAGAATTTGATGAAGGGATTCACAAATTCCATGCATGGCTTTGTTGAATGAAAGCATATGACTTGGAAAGGGGAACCTCCTCATCCATCAGAGAACCTGTGGAAAATTACTGAGCAATGACGTGCCATCAAAATATTTTTGATCAGTATCTTTCCCACGTCACGATCCAAGAGAAAACGCTAGAGATTAGAAGCCATTGTTGGAATATTTACACTAATAAATTTGATTTCATTTGTCATTATGGTCAGAAACACTGATAATGGAGCCATGTAGACTTCCCCAAACTTGCATATTTTTTGTACAAGTGCCTGGGATGAAAGTTTAGCCTCCTCTGATCAAAACAATAGTGGTTTCTCCTATGGTAGCAATCATCCATGCTCCTTGTGGATGCCAATATAGCTGCAAAACATGTTAACTGACATAAATATTTCAATTTTGTAGAAATAATAACCACTGATTACTAAGCCATTCAAATGGATGCTCCTTGCATAGTTGATCTTTTTGAAGAACTACTTCTGGGATTATTGTCGTTGGACTAACTCCTTCATCTTCTTCCTCCTTCTTTGTAGGAGCTTGTACGAATCCCTTGCCACGTTTTGGACAAAGCTGAGGATGAACTTTCCAGCATTTTCCAATCCAATGGCCACTCATCTCACAATGAGTGCAATAGTTCTTTTGCTTCTCCTTTAACAAAATCTCCTTGTCATGAGGACATGAAATGGATTCTTTTTGTCTTGTATCACTTCTAGTGGACGTGCTCGTCTTCTTTACCCAAAATTTCTTTGTTTTATTCTTGGCTACATCATGGTTAGGAGATATAATGCAGAAATCATTTTTCTTACATTCAAGAAAATGATTTGAATGCCTTTCATGCCTTTCTGAATTGTCCTTGATGTAGATCTAATGAGGACTAGGACTAGATGATTTGTCTCCTCTCTTGGAATCCAATGATGTAAAAATGGTTTTTGAAGTGGCTCTTGCTTCAATGAGCTTTGATCACTCTCCAATATCCTCTTGACCATATCCCAAACCTACAAATCGTGGTCTTTGTACCACCTCTAATGGCTGAGTGATTCCTAGGCCATGAATGCCAAGTCCACCTCCTCTATATCCCATCTTCGTGAGGAGCTTCATGCCCACGTTAGTTTCATATTGAGAAAACATTGAACATGAAGAAACATAATATACCTCAGTTTGAGTTTGTGCATCCACCACAGAAGGCTCTTTGTTTTCCATTTGTTTACCATGCTGCAACTTAGCCAAGAGATCATCCTTGGTTTGCAATTTGAGCTATAATTCACCAATAATTCCATTGAGGAATTTTCCATGAAGCTGAGACCTCTCTTGAAGCTCTTGCTTCTCTTCTTCTGGAACCTGCAAAAGTCTCCTCAACTCTGCATTTTCAACTTGAATGTTGTGATTTATCTCTTCTAATTCTTGAAGTCTTTCTAATTTCTTCACTCCTTTTCCCATCCTGCAAAGAAGTCATCCTAGCTTTGATACCACATGATCTGAAAATGAACGAGTACTTACTCTACACAAGTTTTCAATCGAGAATAATTTTCTGACGAATTGGTTGCATAAGGATTAAAGGGCCTATGAATGGATGATTAACCATGCTTTTAAACAAGAATACATAACATACATGAACTCAAATGGAATAAAGCAGATGACAAGAAAAGAGAGAGACAACCGATGTTGGTAACAGAGTTCACCTCTCCAGGGCTACGTCTCTGGACCTGGTTCAATTGGAATACAAATCACTTTCATTCCTTCTTCAAAAGATGTTGGGACCTTCTCATAAGTGATTACATAAGAGATGTATTATCCTTCAGTGAGGATTCAAGAAGACTACTCACACTCATACTTCTCCATACATCAAGAAGGATAATACCTTACATTAATAAGTCTCTTAATGCTTAGGAGTAGTAGCACTATGGCTCTCTAACTCCACTCATTCATTCTCCATTACTCTCCTCCCCTACATAGGGATCACATAAGGTATTATATAGTTTTCCTCACTCACTCTTAAAAAATATCATTAATTCCTAGATCCACAATAATAGGATCTAATTACAAAAGAGGAAAAACAAGATCCATGAATGTAGGATCTCAAACTATCTTCAAGCACATAAAGGGAAAAGTCTCAAAACCATCCAAAACTCTTCATCCATGTCCTTGATTCTCTCAACCTATAATTGAGAAAAATGGCAAATCGGTGTGAGGTGGTTTCTCACATAAAAACCAATTTCCAAAATTACAATTTCAATGAAAAATATGTGATTCTTAATTTTCTCACAAGTATTAATCATTTTACAAAAATAATTAAGTGCATGATTTTTCCAAAAGCTCATAAAGCATAATTAAATGCATGAGCACCTCATAAAAGCATAAGAATGCATGGGACCATTTTCTCACAAAGAATGAATAAAATCCATGCGAAATATAAAATTAAAAACATATAAGTTCACCACCTTCACCATTTTGCAAATCAACTTGGTGAACACAGTAAAGTCCTTCCATGTGTGGAAATCTGTCTGGATCATGCCTCCCCACAAAGAACCTTTTTGTGTTCAAAAGTATCAACTCCATATTTATGCAAATGTCCTCAAAAGGATCATTCTTTCAAGACTCCTTCACACACGTACTTCAGAATCAAAATGCAAAGCCAACACTTGCAACCGTTGCAAAGAAAATGTTTGGAAAGGCACATCTCTTGTCTCCTTCACCTCTGTTCTTCAGAGCTTAAATGTCGAAGCCCACACCTGCATGAATTTGAAATCTGTAGTTGATGACCTATACTTCAATCTTTGGAGTACCTTACTTGCCAAGAGTTTATAACTACATTCTTTGGTCAAGTTTACAATGAATCACCAAAATGGTGCAGGAAAATTGCCTCATACAGTTGATTACAATGATGATTAAAAAAATGAAGCCACTTAAGGATTAAGGCGCAAAAATAACACCTCTCACTCTCCTCACTCAAGAGTGGCTAAACAACCAATACAATTCTTCATACTTATTTTTACATTTTACATGACGATTTCAAGCCAATCTCATGGAAATTACATCAATTTTAATGTGCCAACATGTGCACAAAATGGGAACAATACTAGGTTTTCTAACTCCCCCATTAAAAAATTGTGCATCATAGCCAACATGTGCACTAGTTGTGGAATCCCATGGTTTCAAACCCCTACAAAATGTGCAACATATATCAAAGTTTCCAATCTCCCTCGGTTTTTCCATTTCCCATTTTAACATATGGAAAAAATTTCAAAGTACCCCTTTATTTTCCATCTCCGACATATGGAAATCTAATAATAATGGATTTCAAAAACAAAAGATTTTAATTTCCATGCCCCATATGCATATGGAAAAATTACTAAGAAAAATGGTTTTCTATTGTTTTAATGGACAAAACTATAGTTGTAAAGCCATAACCTTCGAAGAAATAAAAATATAGAATGGGTGCTTATCCAAAATTTTCAATCCATCTACTTGGCCTTCTGCGCAAAGTATATGTCAATACATACATATACCAGGACTTTAATTTAGTCTTATAAACCCCAACTATTGGATTAGACCTTGGTTCCACCCTCGATGGCATGTGCCCAATATATCGACCGCCATACTTGCAAATCCGTTTGGATCACGCAACCTGCTAACAATCCAACACTACCATGCGATGTAGGATCTCTCCAGGGAACCCAAAACCGAATTGCAATCAACGTGGATTCTTCCTCATGCTCTTGGGATTTAGAATCCCTCAATATCCACTTTCGAACTGATCACGCGAACCTTCCGCAATGATTTGTTTCCTTGAGCATCAACTGAAGGAAATGAAATCCAATGCAATGGAAACCTATGCAGACACATTGTCCTTGTTAGAATTAGACACAAAAGGTTACAAACACCCAACTGTGATAGATCGCTAAAGGTAATATATCACTAAATAATCATCCTCTATGGTGCCAACTGCCTCAAGCATCTTGTTGGTCACATGGACACTTGAAAATCTTTGTTTGTGGGAATCATGCATCCGAAAATCTGAACTGGGATCCCATATATTCTCCCAATCACCGAATAAGTGGATGATAGAATTGAAGAAGCCATCGATCAATTAGAGATCGCTTGACTCAACCTTCGCTATCGTTCGACATCAATTTGAAGGGAAATCGTGGAGAATCATTGGCCCAATCACAACATGAATTTGGTCCAATAGTTTTCCCTCTCATCACCATGGTCGTCGAATTTACATGCTAATGACAAAAATTACCATTGGAAAACAAGGAAATTGCTTAGAAGCCGTTGAAATGAAACAATGTTTCATTGGAAAGTTTCCTGACACTCTCTGCAAGTTCTGGAATAATTTTGCATCGAACACCAAGAGAAGATACCGCAGCTGCAAATGCTTTCTCTGATGGTAGCATAAATGAAACTTCCTTGTAAAATCTGCTGAAGAGATCGCAAAGCAGTTGAAGGGAATGAATACATGCTTCATGAAGGCACTGATCCCTAAAAGAAGGTAGATTGTCATCCTTTCCTGTATGTCTCACTTGATCAAATATGGGGAACAATACACGATGAAATACATTCTCCCAGAACAATGATGAGAATTTGTGACCTCTCTCCTTCAACAAATCGAAACGTGCCTCAAGTGCACAGTTCCTTACTTCTGTCAGAGGATCATAGGTTAAATATGATAATCCCACAAGCATTGGAAACCAACAATGTTCTGTTACATCAGTGTCTGTATCTATGCAAATAACTTACACGGGTTTCAAGGCGCCACCTGGAATTAGGCCCTCTTCAAGCCGATCTTCACAAATATGAAGAAAAAAATAGCCTTCAAGCTAATTCGGAGACAACTTTTTTTTGTTAGAAAATCAAATAAGACAGTTGACACAACCATACTGAGATCTGTCACCCATGCATTTTGCAACGATGAATATTTGTAGAGACAACGATATCACCAAACCAAAAATCACTGAAATGGACTTTGTGTCTTCCGAAGCAACAAAATCGTGTTATGGATATCCGACTCCTTAGCATAGAGCTCCAGAATCAAACCCAGGTGAGACCAAATGGGAACGTAGGATTTGATCTTTTCCATGAACCCATCTGAGAATTTGATGAAGGACTTTACAGCCTCTGGCTGGTCGAGCTCCTAGAAATCGTTGTACAAAGAAATCGATGAGAATTTGAAGAAGGGCTTCACAGCCTCCATGCACGGCTTTGCTTAATGAAAGCATCTGACTTGGAAAGAGGAACCTCCTCATCCATCAGAGAACCCGTGGAAAATGAGTGAGCGACGACGTGCCATCAAAATATTTTTTATCAGTATCTTTCCCATGTCACGGTCCAAGCAAAAAAGTTTGAGATTAGAAGCCATTGCTAGAATATTTACACTAATAAATCCAATTTTATTTGTCATTATGGTCAGCAACACCGATAATGGACCCATGTAGACTTCCCCAAACTTGCATATTTTTTGTACGAGTTCCTGGGATGAAAGTTCATCCTCCTGTGATAAAAACGATAGTGGTTCCTCCTACAAAAACAATCATCCATGCTCCTGGTGGATGCCAATATAGTTGCAGAACATGTTAAATGACATAAATATTTCAATTTTGCAGAATTAATATCCACTTCTTACTAAGCCATTCAAACAGATCCTCCTTGTATAGTTGATCTTTTTGAAGAATTACTTCTGGAATTATTGTCGTTGGACTAACTCCTTCATCTACTTCCTCCTTCTTTGAAGGAACTTGTACGACTCCCTTGCCATGTTTTGGACAAAGATGAGGATGAACTTTCCAGCATTTTCCAATCCGATGGCCACTCATCTCACAATGAGTAGAATAGTTCTTTCACTTCTCCTTTAACAAAATCTCCTTGTCACAAGGACATGAAAGGGATTCTTTCTGTCTTGTCTCACTTCTAGTGGACGTGCTCGTCTTCGTTACCCAAAATTTCTTTGTTTGATGCTTGGATACATATTGGGTAGGAGATATAATGCAGAAATCATTTTTCTTACATTCATGAAAATGATTTGAATGACTTTCATACCTTTCTGAATTGTCCTTGATGTAGATCTGACGAGGACTAGGACTAGATGATTTGTCTCCTCTCTTGGAGTCCGATGATGTAAAAATGGTTTTTGAAGTGGCTCTTTCTTCAATGAGCTTTGATCACTCTCCAATCTCCTCTTGACCATATCCCAAACTTGCAAATCGTGGTCTTTGTACCACCTCTAATGGTTGAGTTATTCCTTGGCCATGAATGCCAAGTACTCCTCCTCTGTAACCCATCTTCGTGAGGAGCTTCATGCCCATGTTAGTTTCATACTGAGAAAACATTGAACATGGAGAAACATCATATACCTCAGTTTGAGTTTGTGCATCCACAGTAGAAGGATCTTTGTCTTCCATTCGTTTACCATGTTGCAAATTAGCCAAGAGATCATCCTTGGTTTGCAATTCGAGCTACAATTTGCTAATAATTCCGTTGAGGAATTTTCCATGAAGCTAAGACCTCTCTTGAAGCTCTTGCTTCTCTTCTTCTGCAACCTACAAAAGTCTCCTCAACTCTACATTTTCATCTTGAATGTTGTGATTTATCTCTTCTAATTCTTGAAGTCTTTCTGCTTTCTTCACTCCTTTTCCCATTCTGCAAAGCAGTCGGCCTAGCTTTGATACCACATGATCTGAAAATGGGCGAGTACTTACTGTACACAAGTTTTCAATCGAGAATCGTTTTCTAACAAATTAGTTGCATAAGGATTAAAGGGCCTACGAATGGATGATTAACCATGCTTTTAAACAAGAATACATAACATACATGAACTCAAATGGAATAAAGCACATGACAAGACAAGAGAGAGGAAACCGATGTTGGTAACGGAGTTCACCCCTCCCGGGCTACGTCTACAGACCCGCTTCAATTGGAATACATATCACTTTCATTCCTTCTTCAAAAGATGTTGGGACCTTCTCATAATTGATTACATAAGAGATGTATTCTCCTTTAGTGAGGATTGAAGAAGACTGCTCATACTCATACCTCTCCATACATCAAGAAGGATAATTCCTTACATTAATAAGTCTCTCAATTCTTAGGAGTAGTAGAACTATGGCTCTCTAACTCCACTCATTCATTCTCCATTACTCTCCTCCCTTACATAGGGCTCACATAAGGTCTTATATAGTTTTCCTCACTCACTCTTAAAAAATAGCATTAATTCCTAGATCCACAATAATAGGATCTAATTACAAAAGAGGAAAAACAAGATCCATGAATGTAGGATCTCAAACTATCTTCAAGCACATAAAGGGAAAAGTCTCAAAACCATCCAAGACTCTTCATCCATGTCCTTGATTGTCTCAACCTATAATTGAGAAAAATGGCAAATTGGTGTGAGGTGGTTTCTCACATAAAAAACAAGTTCCAAAATTACAATTTCAATGAAAAGTGCCTGAGTCTTAATTTCCTCACAAGTATTAATCATTTTACAAAAATAATTAAGTCAATGATTTTTCCAAAAGTTCATAAAGCATAATTAAATGCATGAGCACCTCATAAAAGCATAATAATGCATGAGACCCTTTTCTTAGAAAGCATTAATAAAATGCATGAGAAATATAAAACTCAAAACATATAAGTTCACCACCTTCACCATTCTGCAAATCAACTTGGTGAACAACGTAAAGTCCTTCCATGTGTGGAAATCTGTCCAGATCACGCCTTCCCACAAAGAACCTTTTGGTCTCCAAAAGTATCAACTCTATCTGTATGAAAATTTCCTCAAAAGACGCATTCTTTCAAGACTCCTTCACACATGTACTTCAGAATCAGAATGCAAAGCCAACACTTGCAACTACTGCAAAGCAGATGTTTGGAAATGCACATCTCTTATGTCCTTCACCTCTATTCTTCAGAGCTGAAATGTCGAAGCCCACACCTGCAAGAATTTGCATCCTATAGTTGATGACCTGTACTTCAATCTTTGGAGTACCTTACTTGCCAAGAGTTTATAACTACACTCTTTGGTCAAATTTACAATGAATCACCTAAATGGCGCAGGAAAATTGTCTCATACAACTGATTACAATGATGATTACAAAAATGAAGCCACTTAAGGCTTAAGGCACAAAAATAACGCCTCTCACTCTCCTCACTCAAGAGTGGATAAAAAACCCTTACAATGCTTCATAATCATTTTTACATTTTACATGACGATTTCAAGCCAATCTCATGGCAATTACATCAATTTTAATGTGCCAACATGTGCACAAAATGGGAACAAAACTAGGTTTTCTTACCCCCCCATTACAAAATTATTCATCATAGCCAACATGTGCACTAGTTGTGGAATCCCATGGTTTCAAACCCCTACAAAATGTGCAACATATATCAAAGTTTTCAATCTCCCTCAGTTTTTCCATTTCCCATTTTAACATATGGAAAAAATTTCAAAGTACCCCTTTATTTTCCATCTCCAACAGATGGCAAATTGATAATAATGGCTTTCAAAAACAAAAGTTTTTAATTTCCATGCCCCATATGCATATGGAAAAATTACTAAGAAAAATGGTTTTCTATAGTTTTAATGGACAAATCTATAGTTGTAAAGCCATAACCTTTGAAGAAATAACAATATAGAATGGGTGCTTATCCAAAATTTTCAACCCATCTACTTGGCCTTTTGTGCAAAGTATATGTCAATACATACATATACGAGGACTTTAATTTAGTCTTATAAACCCCAACTATTGGATTAGACCTTGGTTGCGCCCTCAGTGGCATGTGCCCAATATATCGACCGCTAGACTTGCAAATACGTTTGGATCATGCCACCTGCTAACAATCCAACACTACCATGCGATGTAGGATCTCTCCATGGAACCCAAAACTGAATTGCAATCAACGTGGATTCTTCCTCATGCTCTTGGGCTTTAAAATCCCTCCATATCTGCTTTCGAACTGATTGCGCAAACCTTCCGCAATGATTTTTTTCCTTGAGCGCCAACTGAAGGAAAGGAACTCCAAAGAAGTGGCAACCTAAACGGACACGTTGTCCTCATTAGAATTGGACATAGAAGGTTACAACGACCCAGCTGTGACAGATCGCTAGAGGGAATATCTCATGAAATAATCATCCTCTATGGTGCCAACTGCCTCGAGCATCTCGCTGGTCGCATGGACACTTGAAAATATATGTTTGTGGGAATCGTGCATTCGAAAATCCGAACTGGGATCCCGTATCTTCTCCCAATCACCAAATAAGTTGATGACAGAATGTAAGAAGCCATCGATCAATTAGAGATCGCTTGACTCGTCTTTCACTATTGTTCGACATCAATGTGAAGGGAAATCATGGAGAATCGTTGGCCCAATCGCAACATGAATTCAACTCAATCCTTGGCCCTCTCATTACCATGGCCGTCGAATTTACATGCTAATGACAACAATTACCATCGGAAAACAAGGAAATTGCTAAACAGTTGTTGAAATGCAACAATGTTTCGTTGGGAAGTTTCTTGACACTCTCTGCAAGTTCTGGAATAATTTTTCATCGAACACCAAGAGAAGATACTACAGCTGCAGATGCTTTCTCTGATGATAGCATAAATGAAACTTCCTTGTAAAAACTGTTGAAGAGATCGCAAAGCGGTTGAAGGGAATGAATACATGCTTCATGAAGCCATTGATCCCCAGAAAAAGGCAGGTTGCCATCCTTTCCTGTATGGCCTCCCTCTCACCCACATATTCATTCAAAACAGTGATGGCCTCCCTCTCACCCACATATTCATTCAAAACAGTAATGGCCTCCCTCTCACCCACTCCTCTCATGACATCATAACCTGTAAAGGCCATCCCTTCAATAGTAGCTCAACATTCTCTATTTTATTAAAAACCAAGCATATTTATATATATAGAAATATTACAAAATCTATCAAGATCCATTGTTTATCCTTGATCACCCATGGATTGGATTATTGTTTTCCCATAATAACACTTATAATTACAGACTGGAGGTGTTACATTCTCTTTCTAAGTTCCCACTTTGACAATAATGAATGTTCTTTTTATCGGTCATATAAATGTGCAATGTTTATTAACAATAACTTTGAGTGTCTAATAAAAATAAAATAATGTTATTTTAATGAATAATTAATAAATAATAACTTTAAATGACTTCGAAGTATAAAAGTATTTTTAAAACTTTAACTTTGAAAAACAAAAATACAAATCTCTTAAATTTAAATTCCATACAATATCTTTTATTATGACCTTTCCAATCTAATCATCATTTTATTATTATTATTATTACATTTCTACTTTGTTATCGTACTTATTCATTGCTTTTGTCCGCGCATTCTTGTTTTTGAAATTCATTTACCCCTTTCCTTTACTCTTTATTTTTCCATAAAGAAAAAGGTATACACTTTTACTTTCAAATTATAATGCGCATAAAATTTCACCGTCTGCCCCTGCTCCATACACTTTCACTTTAAATTTAGAATTCGCATAAACTTTCACCCTGTGAACAATGCCGGATGTCCCTCATTCTTTTAGTCTTTATTTTTCTAAAAGAATTTGGCATCCACTTTCACTTTAAAATTAGAATTCGCATAAACTTTAACCGTGTGAACACCGAACAAAGCCGGATGCGCCTCCTGCACGGCAAGAATTCGCATAAACTTTGACCGTGTGAAGAATGCCGGATGCCCCTCCTGCACGGTTATATAAATGCGTCATGCTCTTTCAGTTATTGCTCATTACATTTCTACGCCCAATCCACCTCCCTCCCTCTCAATCAACGCTGCTTTTCAGCAGTCCGTGGATTTGTCTCTGTTCTTCTTTGCTGTGCCACAAGAAGATTAAGAAAGCCATGGATATCATCACTTCAGTCAGCCAACTGATGAATGAGGTTATTCATGAGGAGGAAAACCGTGAGATTCTGCAAACTGATTTGAGGCCTATGAAGAATCTTCTGCTCGATATCACTACCCTCTTCCAAGAGCAACGGAAAGAGGCCCAGGAGGCCATCAAGATTTGGATGCAAATGCTCCATAATTCCTTTACAGCAGCGAGAAGCCTACTCCAGCGCTCCAAACCAGGACAACGACAACGGTGGCTGGACTGTCTCATGTGCAACCCGGGGAGACTCTCCAAAGAAATCAAAGAATGGAAGGTACTTTTTGATTACCCCTTTCAAGGCCTTCAAAGAGAGTTTTCAATGTTTGTTAGTGCTCACCAGATTATCAACAGAGATCCGATTCCACCTATGACCGCAGAAGAGTCACTACAACCGCTCTCTAAAGATGAGGCGTGGATGTTGTTCAGAAGAATAGCTTTCAAAGACAACCATGTTCCTATGGATATAGAGGACTATGCTACGAATATTGCGGACGAGTGTAAAGCTTTTCCTTTGGCCATAAGCTTAGTCGCCGCAGCAATGAGGGGAAAAAGCAGAGTAGATGAATGGGAGACTTGTTTATCATCCATGAAAAATGCAGATCCTTCTTCTTTTCCAGATACTCTGCATCCACAACTCTATCGACTAATGAGATGGAGTTATGATGCTTTGCCCAATTCAGACGTCAAGAATTGCTTCCTGTATTGTGCTCTGTATCCGAAAGATGCAAAAATTCCTGTGCAGGAACTAGTGCGAATGTGGATTGCAGAGGGGCTCGTCAGGAGCAAATCGGAGAACCATTTAATGGACATGGCGATTGGGCACAGCTACGTTAACCTTCTTGTGGATCGTTGCTTCTTCCAAAATGCTACTGATGAGATCGATGGTAATTGGGAGCTTCTACGTCTACAATGTATAAGAGTTGACCATGTTATTCGTGAGATGGCAATACATATAGGCGAGAAGGAGGAGAATTGTTTATTCAAGGAAGACCAATGGCTGCAAAACTTTCCAACGATTCAGGATTGCAAAAGGATGTCACTGGCCAATAATCTCCCCACCGAGTTACCATGTCCAAAACTGGTGAGTCTCATCTTATCTCTTCATCATTCAATTGAACAGCTTCCATTACCGGTGAGTCTCACGTCTCTCAAGGTTCTCCATCTGCACAGCAGCAGCAGAATAAATTCAATCCCATCGTCAGTGGGAGAACTAAAAGAGCTTGAGTTTCTCAGTTTACAAGGACTCCGTATCCAGGATTTGCCTGAAGAGATAGGCCATCTTTCTTCCCTTCAGTTTTTGGATCTTTCTTATTGTAAGAGCCTACAATCATTGCCGTCTAAGATTGGAGAGCTCAAAAATCTGAAGTATCTTGGTTTACGCGTCTGTGCAAGTTTAAAGGTGATTCCACTTGAAATCTCCCAACTTACTTCATTAAGCACCCTCGACGCACGAGGAGTTGTATTTAGAGTGGAAGCAGAATCAGAAGCAAGCATTTGGAGGTTGAAGGGTTTGAGAAATCTGAAGATGCTGGGAATATCGTTTAAGGCGGGAATGGCAGAATCAGAAATTAATGTGGGCATAATGGGAACATGGTTGGACATGAGACACTTGTTATTGCAGTTTGATTATCGATATGCAATGTACGATCTTCCTGAGGACATGAAGAACATGAGGAAGCTTCAGAGTTTAGAAATGAGGTGGTACAGAGGGTCAAGTCTGCCGGATTACACTTGCAAGTTCCAACATCTTCAAAACATATCATTGGTTCACTGTCACCAACTACGGGAGCTCTCTCCGTTGGAACGGTTGCCAAACCTAAAGTGTCTAAACTTGTCAAGTTCACATGGTTTGAAAGAACTGGGAATAGGGAATTCTGGCGGGTTTTTAATGTTAGAGAAATTGGTTCTCTGGCGCTTATACAAATTAGAAAGCATTGCGGGAGCATCAAATAATGGTGTGTGGAATGAAAGAACGCTACCCAGATTGCGTATCTTGAAGATAGGGAGCTGTGAACAATTGAGAAGACTTCCGGTGGGAATGAACAAGTTACTCAGTTTGAGTACATTATTTGTTACACAAGAAGTGTGGCAGCAAATAATTTGGGAAGATGATGGCATGAAAATACACCTTGAAAAAATATTTAGAGAATGGTAAGTGCAATTTTTATCACGTAACTTAATTTGATAATTTTATGAAAGTCAAATAAATGTATATACATTTTTGCTTATAAATTTATACGGTAATCGTTGTTACGCAGGGACCAAAGGAGTTCCGAAAGTGCATTCCAACTATGGTAATCATTGCTATGCAGGGACGACAGGAGTTCTTGGAGTGTATTCGATGTATGGTAATCATTGTTACGCAGGGAGCAGAGAAATTCTTGAATTGTATTAATGGAGAAGTTTTAGGTACGGGAGAAGTTCTTCAATTGTATTAATGGAGAAGTTTTAGTCCATTGATACACGTGAAGATAGTTTGAGGCTTAGTTTTTCTTTTTTTTTTTAACAAACTCTTTGTATTTTGTATATTATTTATCATTTGTATATCATTGTAATTATTGTAATTTATACATTTTGGGGGAAGAGAATTGCGAGTATATTTGGTAAGAGAATTACAATTAATATTATTTAATTTTAATTGATTAGTATATTTTTTATTAATTATTTTATTATTAATATTAAGTTAATTGTTCAATGAAAGATGTTTGGTTTAAAATAAATATGATCAATTTTATATTTTTCAATTGAATTTTATTTTTTATTATTAAAATGATATTTTATGAAAAAATGGAAAATTATATGTATTTAAGTTAAATATTCTAGTAATTCAAGCTCAATTTATCTTTAAAGTTATTTTAAGATCTTTTTCAATGTTAAAGTTATTTTAAGATCTTTTTCAATATTAAAGTTCTAAATCATATTTGGGTTATTTAAATTTCAATTCAACACTTTTTAAACATCTTTAATGTAAATATGATTGTTTAGAAGACAAGTTCAAAACAGTGTAAACTTCTAGATTTTCATGGTTTGATTACATTAATCTCATTCTCAACTTCACTTAGATAAGATAATACACATGCATATGGTTTATGTTTTATGCACTTTCATTTTCATATTTGATCTTCTAAATGATTTTAAAATATTTTGAACTAAACAATTAAAATTCAATTTGAATAGAGAAATTTTATCTTCAAAATTTTGGTGTTAATTGGTATAGTGATCCTATTATTATATGAGAGGAAGAGGGTGTGTACTATCTTAAACCAATTGAGATACATTTTTTCAATAGATGTTTCATTTACATATCCTAAAGGTTTTACCACTATAAACATGGAAGTTTTCTTTGTGACTTTGACTCTTTATTTTTGGTTATATGTATGATCTTGGTACATATTCTTCAAATTATTTCATAATATAAAAAACTATAATATTTATCAAAACCCTTTTTGTTTGGTTTGAAGTTTACTCAACATTTTACTTTAGATTTACAAATAATACTACATATAACTATTATTTTGACCAAAGAAATTTAATAGTTTGCGAAAAATGTTATTTAAATTAACATATAACTAAATTTTAAATTTAATAACCAATATATATTATTATATTGGTAAAGTAGTTATAATTCTAATATGTATGAATATATAGATAGCAAAATACTCATATTAAATATGATGACATTTTCTATCACACTTTGTACTTTGCTTATAATTTAAAATGATTAAATTGTATAAATTATTTTTTATTAAATTATATATATATATATATATATATATATATATATATATA